>APFE030932022.1:54661-94074 GCA_000404065.3 Pinus taeda | reverse complement strand
ATGTGGAGGATTTGGGCCAGGGTCACACCCTTTCATGGTGGGGATGACTCGACAATTTAGAGCCTACATCAATCCCAAAAATTAAAATTTAATTTAATTTTATTTTTTCATAATTTTCCCTTGAGAGGCCTATTGGCATGTGAGAATAACTTTTGATGCTACACAAAAATCAACATCCCTTACCCCTGCCAATTGGATTACGCAAGCCCATCTAAAACCATACCAGTTTGTATAAATTAGGTAATATTTATTTGTAAAATATTTTGGGTCATATATTTTCTCTAGTTTAGAATAGTTTTTAACATTTTTTAGGTTAAGATTATTACATGCAAATGGGCCTATATTTTGGTGAGTATCATCACACCAGACAAATAGGGGTATAATTGGGACCCTGATTGGGTTATATCTCCCTTGCTGCGAGAGGAATTTTCACAATTTTCAACATAATGTTCTAGGTTAGAGAAACACTATAGACTTCATTAATCAAAGAAATACATGATAATTGGTTTTGTAAAGAAATTCCACCAAAAAATGATATTAAAAAACTTTTAATAGGATGAAAGGTAGAAGATAAGATTCTTTTTTGCTAAAAGTGGAGTATATACAATGACTAATTTGATAAACCACTATATCTATGTAGTGGTTTGAATGTGTAGATTATATAATGAAACCAAATGCATTCATTTCAAAGATCAACGAGTGTTAATTGTACATACTATTATTATAAGAAGTTCAATTTTCAATTAGCAAACCATCTTATCTCATGCTTTGAAGGGAGCCACTAAAAGAGAAAATAATCTAGTTGCTGAAGTTCTCCCTACATATTATAAAATTTCTTAACTATTAAAGATCGTATGTGCAAGTAATCCTTTATGGGATTAGATCCAGAACATAGTTGAGAGTCTAATCCAATTATGTTGTCAAATATTATGGGAAAATAAATACAAAATAAGCTTTGCACAATCATTTATTTCTTTTTAGAATCATTACACAAACTGATTTTCTACAAGGGATGCCCAAGATTATGTGAAGAAGCCATGACACTGCTAAGGAGCATTCAAAATTTGTGTTTTAAAAGTTCACATTTATATGAGAAATTATAGGTTTAATCCTAGCGCATTTGTTATAATTACATGCTAAACATGTTAGTGCTTGGAGATGGATAAATAGCATATTAGAGCATTATTCAAGGCTTTAATGTTTTGTTTTGTTTTGTTTTTTTGTTTTTTTTTGTTTTTTGTTTTTTTGTTTTTTGTTTTGTTTTTTGTTTTTTTTTGTTTTTTGTTTTTTGTTTTTTTGTTTTTCTGGAAAAAAAGAAGACCTTCATCTCCCACAATATGTGTATTAGTCACTATGGGCTTAGTAATTATAAATAGGTTAGGTAAGAGGCCAATTCTATGCTTAAACATATATTCTAGGCTAGGCAGCAAGGAAATGCTATGCTTGAACAAAGATTTCTCAAGGGAATATTTGAAGACATGATCCTAAAGTGCTTGTATAAAAATACAATGTTTATATTTCTATCTTTTGGCTATATGCACATGAGAAATAGGAGCATGGGCTACCCTATAGAAATATCGGCTCACGGGAGGTTGTAATAAACATATTGAACCATAACGATCCAAATCCATAACACAGTATTAGAGGAACAAACTAAGAAATAAGTGGAAATGTTTAATTAGACATTATTTTATAATGAGTAGTTAAAAAAGAAAGATAAAAGAAAGAATGAAGGTAGAAATAAAAAAAGAAAGATTGGAAGAGGAAGAAAGAATAAAAACACAAGAAGAAAAGGTAAAACATGAAAGAGGAAAAAAAGAGTAGGTAATTTGAAGAAAACATTGAATGAGAGAGGAAACTAAATGAAGAAAAATAGAAAGAAGAGTTTGCAAAAAATGAAAACTAGACAAGAATAAAAGGCACTAACGAACCTAAGCTTGGGCAACAACAAATTCAAATTGGTCAACCTTTTGTCGAAAATTTTATTGACTTAATTATAGATGATCTAGTTATCCAAAAAATACATTTATAGCGAAAGACATTCTAAGAGACAAAGACAACAATGAAACAAGTAGCTACTCTCAATGGCTTAGAAAATAACTTGTATCATGGAGAACATAGTATATTAGATCTAGTGGATAGAGTATATGGTTTGGAATTAATTTCTTACAATAATATAGAGAAAACCATTGTTATTAAAGAAACTCAAGAGAAAGAAGGATTGACCTGGATAAAATAGTGATTAGTACCTCTGAAGAGCAAGCACTGACACAAAAAAGAGCCAGACTAATGGAATTGCTCGTAGTGAATTAGCAAATGCACATGCCACTTAGAGAAAGCTTTAAGGAAAAAAATGCACAGTCTTGAGATAAAAATTGCACTACTTGAATACTTTTTAACACACTATAAATTTGCATGGGGCTTGATTATATTCGTCATAGAGCATGTTTTAGAGGAAGATCAAGCTAATGTGTAGGTTAAAAGAGTTTTTTGTGCAAAATTTGTTCAAGTACAACGACTTAGTTTATAATTATCTATTATGTATTTAAAAAATGTGATGTGGAAAGAGATTTGAGAAAAAAGACAAGACCAACTTGAGTTCATTAAACAAATTCAATAACAAAGAGTAAATGAACCACACAATATAAGGATTTTGAGCAAAACTAAGATATATGAAATTGAACATGAATAGTTATTGGAATAGAGTTTCTTATGAGGATCAAAGAAGAATATAAGATGAATGGTTAACATTAAGTAAAATTCAAGATTTTATAAAGGATACCACTCAATGCCAACTTTCCTCCCTTTTCCACATGAAAACTTCTATCTAGTAGACCAAGTTTTGCAAAAAAATGAAAATATAATTAAGTCATAAGAGTTTGAGGTGAAAAATATATCAAATGATGAAAATGAATAGTTATCAAATTTCCTAACTTAAGAAGCTAATAATACTACTCAACTCAAATGCACCTTAAAGTTTAAATATTATTACCAATTTTAAAGGTTGTCCATATAGGCAACACATTTTCCCTCATAATGAACTATGCGAAATTCTCTTAACTAATGGACAAGTATGATAAAGAGGTAGCTAGGAAGCAAACCCCCACTTCAATCGAGGATGAAATTTAGTTGGTTATTACAACAAATATTTATTTATTTATTTATTAAAGAAATGGATTGTAGATTGCTATTATAATAAATTGTTGTTTATAGGCCAGAACCTTTACAAAATTAAGCTTGCTTTAATGATGTATTACTTATCCATGTCTAGAAAATTTCTTTTTGATACCTATAATAACTTTTTACTACTATCTTATATAAATTTTGTCCATATACCTTGTAATAAACTCCTAACAACAATGTAAATTTGCAAAACATCAACAAAAGAAAGAGCATAGTCCAAATTATCTGTGAGTTGAAGCTCCAACTTCAGGATCCATTTTTATTTGTTCGACAACATCATCCTTATCCTTTGTTTCTTGATCAACAATGTTTCATTCCTTCTTCCTTGGTGGCTCCTTGCTGATGTCCGGGTCATCTTGATGACACTTTGATCCCCTAAGAAAGTTTTCTTCCTTCTTTCTTAGCCTATCATGCAAAATTATCAATTCATTCTCCATGACAACCTGCATTCTCTCAAGTTTCCGTTATAGCAATTCTCATTTTTTGTCCAACAATTCCAGATTTACCCTCCTTTCCCTATCTTCCATGTCATTTCTTTACCTCATGGCATCTAAATTACTTGTTCTCCATAAAATTTGATAGTCTTTTCATCAGATTACTCATCCTCTTTTATGCTTTCTCAATGGATTGCAGGCCACTATCTGCCATTGAATCTCTCTCTTGGAGAGAGACACTTCGGATAATACCTATTTCATCATACTTTCATGCCTCTCTGCTTCGAACATGTAGACTATGAAATAAGTCATTCCTTTCCTTATTAACAATGTCTGAATATGATGTCCAACTCCTTCCTCGAGTTCATGATTCTAGGACAATAAATTCCATATCCTCCAGATCCATGACATAAACCTTACAATTCTCCTCTATTAAATCATATGGGAGACAACCTATATGGATGTAATTAGACTGCCAATCCACTTGATAGTTTAACAGATGAATGGAAATCGTCGATATATGTAATTGTTGGGTTTTATTTCTAATCCACCACTCAATTATCCATTCAAATAATCCATGGAAATGGATGTAATTTTGCTCAAATCCATTGAAAAATTAATTATTCCTACAATTCATGGCAAAGGTAAATGAAATGTAGGGCCTTTATCTTGCTCCATCCTTCCTTGATCCAAGGTTTTTAATTTATTCAGAAGTTTGTCGACCATGATGTTTAGTTGTTGATACATGTGATAAAATTCAATCTCCTTGAAATGTCTAATTTGAAATACTATCCTTTGATGAACAATAGAGGGGGAAATGGAAAGGATTTCCTTATCTTGCCTTACCTATCTAATCACTATCATTGAATCGCCAAAGACTAGTAATCTACAGATACTTCTCACCATAGCTATTCCAAGACATTTCCATAATGACAATTATTGTGCTTGATTGTTGGTTGAAGTACCCAATCCCCACACAAATTATGACTCTTTTTGGTCATCGGGGCGAAAAACAACCTCTCTCGTTCCTGCCAACCTTAGACTTCCTTTCAAGGCTCCATCAAAGAACAACGATAAGTAATATTTTCTCAAGCACCATTCTAATAAATCAACTAGATCGATTCTTATACAATGGTTTTTATTTAAGTCCAGTCACGGATTGAAGCTGCTAGCATGATAGGGAATCTTTCCTATCTGTATCTATTTATTTTTGTTTGGATTTATGTCCTCCAGTTCTAATTCTTTAAAACCACAAGCCATGATAATTTTAAATAAAATATTTAATGCTTTATTTCCATAAAGGCAGAGGTTAGTCAATCCCCATTAAATATTACATTGCTTCGAGCTAACTAGACTAACCAACATATATATTTTGGAAGGGCTACCCCTCAACGCATTGATAAAGAAGAGGGTTTCCTCAACCATGGAAGTTTCATTTTCCAAGATTCAAACATGTCAGTCCAGCTTTCAAGAATTTCCTCAATGTGGCTAACCTTTCCAAAGGATTTTTTCCAGACGGCCAAAGTGACCAAGAATTTCTTGAAGAGATGGGGGATATCTTCTTTTGCTGCCTTACAAAGAATGCACCATGATTTCCCTTGAATGTTTCTCTTCTTAATATTATTGGAGGCTAAATTTTCCCATGATACATTATCCAAGTATTGTAGTGGCTACAACCACCCTCCAAAATTTTGCCTATGCTTTGATTTTGGAGCCTTCCTTTCTATTGACATGAGCTTACATTTGATTCTCGTCAAGTATTCATGTTTTCATTGAGACTTATCTCTTTCATTAATGATTGAATTTACTTGTTTTTACACTTAGCTGATCTTTCTAAGTCACAAGCCAACCTTCTGAATTGGTCTTACAACAGTTTTGGGCTTGCCTCCAGAAACTACACAATCCATGAGGGAAAGTTAGCCTTGATTTTTGGAATTGTGCAATCTAGACTGGAATTTCTGTCTTGATCTCAAAAACTGCACAATCATGGAAGGAAACCCAACAATGAGTTCAAAAATTGTGCAATCCATCACTGAGCTCAAAAACTGTGTAGTGCACTGAGCCAGAAAGTTGCCCAGTTCCCCATAATTGTGAAATATTTCTCGAGAGTGTGCATGGAAATTTCCCTAAAAAAGAAAAAAGAAGAAAAGAAAAGAAAAGAAATGAATCCCTAAAAAGTAGGGATTCATCATTAGTTTCACGAAGGTGGCACAATCCCTTAGTTTTAGAAATTTCCACCAAGTGTTGATTTTTCTTTTACTTTAGGCATGCACGTCATAAACCCTAATTCACTCAAATCTATTTAATAGATGCCTCTAGAGTTCATTTGTACATTTGATCTTGGAGCTATAGCATTCTCGAGGAGATCAAGGAACCTTTGATGGAGTTGTCGTCGTTTTTCTGGTTGAGTTTTGCTATTGTCGTCTTTTGTTGCTTTTTCTATCACTTTTTGTCATCTTGCTTCTATGAGTGTTGTTTTTCTTGTTTCTCTTCGTTTTTGCTGATGTTTTAACTTTTATTAGCTTTTAGAAGTATTGCTTTAGTTTTTCATTTGAATTGCATAAGTGTCGCATTAATTTTCTTGTTTTTGCACACCATCGATCATTGTTTCGGCGACTCTCCTCACACATTTTTCCTTCCCTTTATTAATTTTCTGCACTTGATTCACAATGATTCATCTATACTTAGTTAGATATGCACTCAAACCCACATCATCACTTAGATATCCTTGTTTCCCACACCTTCACTAGGTAGATCCACACTTTCCTTGCCTATTTTTTGCATTGCTATGTTGGCGATTGCGCAATCCAGAAGCTCAAGCCGAGGCTTGGCCTCTAAGACTGCGTAGTGTGTAGTACATGCTGCCCAACTGTGCATTGTGAAATTTTAGGGCTCAGTCTATCCCTTGGCTATTGAGACTGTGCAATGCACAGTCTCTCCTAGTCATTGCCCAGGATGGACTACACATTGTCTAGTCTCACGCCTCAGGCTCCACCTTGGCTGTTGGGATCGTGCAATGCACAACTCCCACTTCCAGTATCCCTCACTTGCTCAAGAGAACTGCAGAAGTTTTCTCACCAGTGCACCAGTTTGATGCATGATCTTGCTGTGAAGATAGACTTGCAAAATATTATTTTTTTCTTGCCATGAGCTCCTTTTCTGTCCCACATGTACCACAGTTGTTGAGCACTTCTCTCCAACAATCATTGTTACCATGGAACCTAAGATAAATGCTTCAAAATATACCATTGCGAGTAGTATTAGGGAAGAAGGTGAGAAAACACCAGTAAATTTGTCAGTATACTCAAACACTCAACTGTATGTAGAAAAAGACTCATATATTACATGGTAGAAAGTTAATGAAGATTTTTCAGCAAAGGAATTCACAACAGATATAGGGGACTGAAATGTATACATTAGTGTCCAAAGTTCAGGGCTACACAAAGTTGCATGTAGATATCGAGCCTTCCCATGTGCAGATGCCATCAATTGGATTATCTCACATATTGACATGAATACCATGACTTTGAGCAGTGCCAGGGGATGGAGGCTTGCTACTTTTCTAGCAGCAGATTATCGACATGTGTACCACTTGCCTGAGACAGAAACACACATGGATTCACTCTTCTATGCCACCAACAACTATGTGGTCACAAGGGATATTATTAAGATCTAGGTGAATGGGCCATCAAACTTTCGATAGACACCCACCAACACATATAAGACAAGGTCTCTTAGGAGGGCCAATCAGTTGTTGATCATCTTTTCTTGCAGAATTCATGGTCAGCAGAACACAAAGACCTTTTTGGAAGGGTGGGTAGTCCTTCTAAACCAGATTATGAACAATGGCAAGCCACTCAACTAGTCAAATTTTTTGGCTCAACATTTAAGGATCCATGTAGGTGACACCCTGAATCCTCCCAAGGGCGGGTAAGCGAGATTTTATATGTATGCATATTTACTGCATGAAATTTGTGCACATAACGCATATCCTGGTATGAACTAGGCTTGGTCACCTCGAGAACCTGCCATGCACATCCACTGCAAGCTACTTTCAACTTATAGCCATTGAGGAGTTATGGAGAAGCTAACTGACCAATTCCTCGTTCCTCTATACAGGATGATCTTTGAGAAAGAACCACCTTGCATGTCACCTGTGATGATGGAGGAAATATCAAAGATCGTAGATTGGATTGCCTCACAAGATGGCACCTTCCTTAGGGTGTTATGGGGAGAGAAGTCATCGCATGTTTTGCTAAGTTATGCCACCAACAAGCTCATCATGTAAGAAGTGTTATATCATCTCACCACAGGGTTATCAGGTGCTTTGCACAGGAAGAAGAAAACACCTTGGCCGAATCTTTCTATGCAAATTGGATTGTACGAGATAAAGATCCGAAAATTCATAGATACCGAAGGAAAGGCAATATAGAATTTTTCATTCAGTACTCAATACTTTAATCCATACGATCCCCATAGCATTTGAAAGAACCACTGTACAAGAATTCACTTTCAATGGCTCAACGAGACATTTCATTGGCAGGAGGAGGATCCATGGAAGAACTACTACAATGCCTCGAGACCCTATGAGCCAGTTAGTATATCAGGAACTTCACAGGTCACTTCATAGAAGGTAGCAACTTTAGAAGAATTGACAGGAGAAGGAAGCAACCAATTGTAGGATAAAGGAAAGAGAAAGGTTTCTCATAGTCTAGGGGGAGAAGGAAGCCACAAGATGAGAGTAGATCTAATTTTTATGAAAGTAGCTTTAGTAATTGAGGCAACGAGGAAACAACAGATGTAGAGAGAATAATGAAGGGAGAGGGAAAAGTAGCAGAGGAGTGTTGGGCACGGGATCCTCCAAGGGTAGTTTTGGGGCTTAGAGCCCAGATTTTGGTCCAATTTTGTAATTCCAATGTAAAGAATCCACATTTTGTGGGTGCAGAGTGCGTAATTATTAAAGAGTCATAGGGTTGTCCACCCTTATTTTGATAATGTAATGTCGGTTGTAGAAGATCTACCCATGGTCCGCAGACCAAGGGATTGTATAAATATAGCGAAGCTCTAAGTAGTCAAAAAGGGATCTAATCTAATACAAGATGGAATAATGAAGATATGATGTATGTAAGATAGCTCTGAAGTGTAAGTCTAAGTTTTGGGTTGTAGCGTAGGTAGAGGCTCTGTAGCTGAGTGCATAGAGGCCTAGTAGTCTGCAGCTGAGTGTGTAGACCCTACAGCTGAGTGCACAAGGTGAGTCGAGTCTATAATCATATGGAAGTATTAATAAAGAGAAGTTTCTATTATTTTTGCGTCTTTATTTCTTGTTTATGCATCTGTTATATTGGGTATGAATTTCACTTCTAATGCTTATATGATGCGCGAATATGTATAACTGTATTTGTTAAGTGAACGCAAGTAGGAACATTTGTTTACATGAAGATAATCAAGATCTGTCAGTAATATATGTAAGATACTTAGTCTAGTTTGAGAAATAGCACAGTTCGCTACCCTGGCGACAAGAAAGGACTTCAACCCGTGGTTATGGCTGCGCGAAGGCCGATTGTCATAGATCACAAAGGTATTGAAGGATAGACCAGAGCGTGAAGTAACTTGCACAAAGGCAAGTATAGTTGGAATAAAATGACATCAAAACCATATCAAGGGTGTGGAAACTTGGTTCGAGCATCCCCCCATACTGCTTCTGGTGAGACTTTAGTCCACGCTCCATGGGCTGATGCCGAAAGGGCCAGTAGTGTAGGAATTTGTTTGGCTAACTAATGCTAAACCTAGTTTAGGCCCCCTCAATCCAACAAATGGTTTCGTTTCAAGGACCGGAATCTGCATAAGAGATGTGTGAAGTCATATCACTGGAATACAACTAAGAAAGAAATCGAAGGCTGGTTGGACAAAAGGATTCACGAGTTCGCGGCACAGGAAAACAAAAACCGACGACTGTCAAAAGAACAGTGGTTAGAAAACTATCTGTATACGTAGATCCATGAAATCTTTTTCGCATCCTTCCCTACTGAGCTATATGAGTGGATCTCGAAGCTAACAGATAGCCAAGGAAGGTGGAAACTTGATAGTCCTATTGTGTGGACCCCAGAACTAGTGCGAAGGTTGGAAGCTTCGAAGGATAATATTGCATGCACCGTCAATCATTGGCTCGATCGCATTATAGGAGGATTTTTTTCTGAGTTCGTGGTTGACACCTCAGTCAACTATAACGAGGCAGAGCGATGCTTTCTCAAAGGACCGCGGGGTAAGTACATAAAATCTTTAAATACTTGGATTAAAATGCTATTGTACGAAAAGCGGGTTATGTAGTTACCTTGATGTTCGGGGCTATGTGAAGCGGAAAAGTTTACAGGAACGAAGGAAATAAGGATCTAGAAAATAGCCCCTTGATTTCACCTTCATGAGGGGATGACGAAGAGCTCACAAAGGTCTCTTCGTGAAGTGCTATTCATTTGATAAGACAAAGAATTCCGCAAATCCCACCTCCACCCACACCACCACTGGCTTCACCTCCATATTCACTCGTACCACCTCCACCACCACCGCGATTCAGAATGGCGAGCACAGTGAAGTTTCCTTTGTTCAAAGTCTTGGGAAGTGAGGATCCATACCAATTCTGGTTTGTAGTGAAGGCACTATGGGAAGCTCAATGTGTCACAAATGACCATATAATGAAAGCAACACTGGTTAGCGCCTTGAAGGATCGTGTGCTAACCTGGTATATTAAGTACTCCAACGATAACCTGAATGTGAGAGTAGTGGATATGGAAGCATCACTAAATAGGGAATTTAGCAGGCCTAAATTTGAAGCGCAGTTTACTATTGGATTCAAATAAATCATGATGCTACAAGGTGAGACACCCTAGGAACTAGATCAGAGGCTGAAATGTATGATTCACTAAGCAAATATGAATCTGACGAATGGACAACATCGCGAGTGGTTTGTAGCTTCGCTACTACCACACCTAAAGAGTGCGCTGTTACAACAGAAGCTAACAACTCAAGCAGAGGCCCTAGAGATTACCATGAGACTACATGAGACCCTGTGCAAGATCCTAATCTAGGAGTTCAACAGATTCACGTGCAACTGAAGAATCTGTGCCTTGAGATGCAAATCTTGAAGCAAGATAGGATGATTCGACCAGAAGTGTGCGAAGAAGTATGGTGCGTGAAATGCAAGAGTCAGGGTCATGAAAAAGACCACTGCCCGGTCTTCACAAATTACCTTGAAGGAGGAGGACCGATGCCTCTAAGGCCGGAAGCTCAAGCAGGACCTAGCATGGTGCTTACTTTGTGGTGCACTATCTGTCAAGTAGCCAAAAAGCATGACATGGATCACTGCCACTTGTTACAAAAGTATACACAAACTCCGCAACAGTTGTTATGTAACTTTTGTAGGTTGGTGGGACATGACGAGCATACTTGTAGGATCTATGAATTGATGATGGATAGAATTCCCGCCTACACAGTTCAGGCCGAAACGCGACCTCTTGACCAGAATGCAGAAATGGTGTGGACAAGATTTCAGGGGTGTGGAAGAGGCTGAGGCGATGAGGACCTAGTAGAGGTTACGGCTAGTTGATTTGCTACAATTGCTGAGGGCCAGGACACTATGCCCGTGATTGCACTAATCCAATGCACCCGTCATGCAAGTATTGCACGCTATTTGATCATGAGACAGAAGATTGTCCTACATTGATAGATAGGACTCGTGACAAAGGAGCACTACCCTCTCCCCTGACTCAGAACCTGTAGATGATGAGGTCTAAGCCGCTCGAGGAAGATTCAAACGTAAATATTGTTCTCCTAAGTGGAATCGCGACGGGAGATGACAAGGGGAAACAACCGGAAAACAGTACCTGGGTTTGCAAAGCCTCAGTGAAAGAAGCTGAGTTTGACTTGGAGCGTGCTTGGGAAACCTTCATGGAAGCTAAGAAGAGCTTCGCTGAGGCCTCCACTTAAGGAAGCAAAGACCAGACTGAGCCATAAATGGATCCCTCCATGCTCACAAATTTCTTGGAAACTTGTATGAAGTCACTGTGAGACAGTAAGGCTATGAAAGGGTTACAGGAACTTATCAACAGATGTGTTGGGACCGTGCCAGGAGAACTACGCATCATCCAAAAGATTGGAAAACATAAAACAAGGACGAGGCATGAAATGAGACTCACCGCGTAGATTGAAGAATACGAGATGGATCAAGTCATTTTGGATTTGGGATCAGATGCAAATGTTATATCGAAGCAGACATGGGAGTGAATGGGAATACCCAAGTTGCAATGGTCTTCGATTCAGCTGAGAATGGCGAACCAGCAGAAAACCATACCCATGGGGTGATTGCAGGGAATAACTATGGATATTGAGGGAGCAAGCACACTAGCAGATTTTGAAGTAATAAAGATTGTTGATGACAACAATCCCTACCCTGCACTCTTGGGAATTGACTGGGCCACTGATATGAATGGGGTAATTAATCTAAAGAAGTGGAAGATGATCTTTGAGAAGAAGTCACTGCATGTAATAATACCCCTAGACCCTGCTGAAGGATTGCGTTCTTACGGAACTAGTCTACGACTATGAGAGTGATGATGATCTGGATTGCATCTACAAGATAACCGCGTGAGACCAAGACTAGGTGAATCCCACTGCGGATGGATAGATTATATGGGAGCGCGAGAGTTCCTACACTTTGGATTCTGACGAAGAAGTAAAATGATGGCATAATCGGTTACATGAAGTAACTACGTTGAATTGTAACATGATGACCCAGTCGTTGCACTGTATGTTGACAGAAGTAAGAGATCTACCTACTTATGACTGTCTAAATGAGGTAGATACCTTCTTGGATGCATTTGAAAGGGAGGTGCCGAAAAAAAATGCCTCTAGGCCTTGGATTGGGTACTGCGCACTACGCACGCAAGATGGTGTGGTATGCACAAAGGAAGCTTTGATGATTGGTGCGAATGTTGGAGAATGATGTGAGTACGATTTGGGAAGCCCAAGGTATGATTGTCATACAAGTATGATGGACATGATGATTCGTGCATGCATTTGGCCAAGTGGACGCAGGCCTATGGAGAAAAGCCACAACCTGAGTGGGTGCACCTGTTCTGTCATACCCTAGATGTTATACCAATGAACTGGTATATAGAAACAGAGCTCTGCCATGGGACAAGTGAATGGGATATCTTGTGCGAAGGATTCACGATGACCTTCAGTTTTGAGGATAGGTGGGATAGTATTGATGAAGTGCTACAAGAGGTGAAAACAACCATCTTTAGGATACCACAGTAGCCTGTAGACCTGATTCAGCTTGAATGGGCTACTCAACTGAGTCACGCGCTAGAATGTTATAATGTAACTGCCAAAGAGGAGGATGAGTATCTACGGAATATTAACATTCCAGAAACAGAAGGCCACCGCAAGGTTCAAGGACCACAGATTGAGAACCTTGATATAGCCGCACCAGTGAAAACTAAGCAGGTGAACATTGGTATAGAGGCAGAACCCAAATTCGTGAAGATCGAAGACCACTGGGATGACACGATGGTGGATAAGGTCGCTAAACTACTCCATGAATATTAATACCTATTCCCAACCAAGTTTATGGATTTGAAAGGAATAATCAGAGATCTAGGAGTGATGAAAATCACGTTAAAACCCGACGCGAAGCTAGTTAAGCAGAGGCCTTACCGCTTAAATCTGAAATACAAGGAGAAGGTCCACGTAGAACTAGACAAAATTCTCGTAGCAAGCATCATTGAGCCTGTGGAAGAATCCGATCAGGTAAGCCCAATGGTGGTGCAAGAGAAGAAGCAGAAGGATGAGATAATGATATGTGTGGATCTCAGAAAATTGAATGACACTTGTGTGCATGATCCATTCCCAACTCCGTTCACGGATGAAGTGTTGGACAATGTAGGAGGTTAGGAAGCATATTCTTTCATTTATGGGTTCTCGGGGTACCACCAGATCAAAATCGCGCCAAAGGATAGGAGCAAGAAAACCTTCGCGACTAAGTGGGGTTGCTTTCAATATATTATCATGCCGTTGGGATTGAAGAATGCCCCTGCTATCTTTTCGTGCGTGGTTGTTGCGACATTCAAGGAGTATATTCATTTGTTCTTGGAGGTCTATTTTGATGACTGGACTGTATTTGGGCTGGTTAAGTGCCATGTAGTGAGCTTACGCTTGATACTGGATACATGTCGAAGATATCAAATCGCGCTCAACCTCAAGAAGTGTCTGTTTCTCGTTCCTTTGGGAACCTATTGGGGCATGTGGTTTACAGACAAGGGCTGATGGTAGACCCCATGAAGATCACGATGATTTTGAACTTGGAAGTGCCGAGAAATGTGAAACAACTGCGTGTTACTCAGGGACATACGAGATATTACAGAAAGTTTTTCAAAGGCTATGCCCAGATCACCACACTCATGGAAAAATTGTTGAAGAAGGATGTCACATTCTGCTGGAATAATGAATGTAAGAAAATCTTGGATATATTGAAAGAAAAGATGGTTACTGCGCTGATTCTAGTCATCCCAAACTGGAAGAAAGAGTTCCATGTACATGTCGATGTGTCATGTATAGCGCTGTGGGCAGTACTGATGCAGGATGGCAGAGAAGGCTTAGATCACCCTATCGCGTTCGCACGTCGCAGTTTATCCAAAGCAGAGAAGAACTATTCCACCACTGAGCACGAGGGACTAGCTATGGTATATGTGCTCCAGAAGTTTCTACACTACTTGCTAGGAGGTCACTTTAAGATGTATATAGATCACTTCACGCTAAAGTACTTGGTCAATAAGCCTGTGTTGGGGGGCGCATTTGTAGATGGATTTTATTGTTCCAAGAATATGAATTTGAAGTTGTTGTTAAGCCTGGAAGATTGAACGCGGGACCAGATCACCAATCACACATCGAGACAGGGGAGGAACCTACTAGTTTGGAGGAAGGATTACTTGACATGCAACTCTTTGCTATGCACGTAGAAGATGGAAATTTTGAAGATATAATATACTTTCTAATAATTGGAACTGTGCCGGAAGGATACTCTATCCAGCAATAGAAGGAACTAGTCATACGCGTGATAGACTTCTCTGTCATTGCTGGGCATTTATACAATATGGGGAATGATGAAATATCATGAAGGTATGTACTTGAGTTTGAACAAAGTAGCATCCTCATGGACACTCATGGGGGCGCTGCAGGAGGACATTATGCAGGAAGAGAAACCACATAGAAGATTCTACATGCAGGGTTGTGGTGGCCAACCCTTCATTAGGATTCAAAAGCATATTGCAAGGCATGTGATGTATGTCAGTGGACATGAAGGCCATCGTGGAGGGATGAAATTCATTTGAATCCACAAATGGCGTTGCAACCTTTCGAAAAGTGGGAAATAGATTTTGTAGGACCTATTAAACCTCAAGGAAAGACAGGTCTGAGGTATATTATCACTGTGACGGAGTATTTGACTCGTTGGGCAGAAGTGCAGCTGATGAAGGATTGCCTGGGTGCAACTACCGCAAAGTTTCTATTTGAACACGAATTGACACGATTTGGATGTCCGAAGATCTTGATGAGTGATCATGGTACACACTTCTTGAATGAGATGATCAGTGCACTAACAGAGGAATTTCAAGTGTATCACCAGAAGAGCACACCTTATCACCCACAAGCTAACGGGATAGTGGAGGCATTCGACGAAGTGCTTGAAAACGCGCTGACCAAGGTATGCAATGTGCAACGAAGTGATTGGGACCTACACATGCCTACAGCGTTATGGGCTTATCGAATGACATGCAAGAAATTGACGGGACATACACCTTTTAGGCTTGTTTATGGAGTGGAAGCTGTAATGCCTATGGAATACATTGTACCTAGTCTACACATAGCAGCGCTCATAGGTATGACAACTCGCGGAGCCTTGGAGGAGAGGCTCGTGCAGTTGGATGAGCTTGAAGAAGAATGATTTTTGGCTGGATTTCACCAGTAGGTCCAAAAGCAGTGTGAAAAGGCATGGCACAATAGACATATTGAGATGTGCACCTTTAAGGTGAATGATTTGGTGTTTTTGTATGATAGTAAGTTTGATAAATTCCCAAGAAAGTTCAGGATGCACTGGTTAGGGCCATATATTATTAAGGAGATTACCGACAGAGGCGTGATATAGTTGGTCAAGTTAAATGGAGAACCCTTCACAAGAAAGGTGAATGACAGTTACTTGAAGCCATACACCGACGATCCAACGATGTGACTATATGAAAGTGGCACAGTCTTAGTGCTCCAGGCAGTTGAAAGGAGGCGTGGGACTATAAAATAATTTTCTCAGGAACTGCGTGATGTTAGGACTGTGCGTAGTAGCGAAGTTTCACAGGGTCTACGACAACGCGAAGTTAGCTTGCTGGCACGCAGGTCTACCAGAAAGTGACCGTTAAATTCACTATTCATAATTTGATGGTTGGTTTCAGGCCAAATGGAGTAGTGCTAGCCAAGGCATCCACATAGGAAATTGCGGAAGTGGAAGCCCTAGAGAGTGCTGGAATTGAGGTCCCTAAATCACCGTGCACACCGAGACCTAAGAAGGATAAGCAGGCCATGATCCCGGTGTGTGTATTTCCCAAAAATCCATTGAGGACCAAACTCACATTGTAGGAAAAGGGGAAGGCCATTAATTTGGAGGCCGATGAGGAGGAAGAGTTTGAAGAAATCCTGGTGGAGGAGGATGATGTAGAGATGGAATTCGAAACCCAGGGTGCGGACCCTATCACTAGGCTGTCGGAATATGTTCCTCCGTGAAAGGGTAAAGCGAAGGTTCCAAAGGATATGGATGAGAGTAAGAGCTCTCTACAAACCCTGCTGCTCCTTGATGATATTATTTTTTAGGGACCGAACTTGGGGTGGGTTCCTGTGTTGAAATTTTAAGATTGGGACCTCGAATACGACGAGAAGTTCCCACATTTAGAGATTGAGAAGATAATGTGGTAGAATATCGACGCGATGGATAGAATGATTGAATTGGAGCCACGCAAATGGTTTAGATGTGTAGAGAGGACCAGGTTGCTAAACTTGCTTTGGGTGCCGCATTACCACTGGACCCCAGTGATAGTCTTCGTCATCAAGTAGTTGCTTTGCTTGGTGCATGATGGGTGCTTGTGGCAGGAGGAGTCCATCCCCATCACAGACCATCTGATTCACTGGATTACATGGCTCCCTTGCTCAGGGGAGGATCCAGCAGACATTTCAGAGGGAAAAGGTGGCGAGTTGGCCCTCACGGAGGTAATGAAGAAAAATTTTAAGCTAGAGAAGAAGAAGTGAGGGTATTCCATCTCCAGCATCAACAACCTTGCAGTCAAGGTCGCGACAAAAATATTTGTAGGTAAGGTGATGCGGAAGTGCCCTGTGGATGAGGTGCCCACGCCAGTGGTTGCACTAGCAGCAATGTGCAGAAGGGGTCTAGTTCAATTGGGTGAACTACCTATGCGGTGAGTTCCTTGCGAACTGCCGCGAGTTACAGGAGCAGGGAAAAACATTTCATTATGCATGGCTCCTATTGTCAATAGTACTAGTGGCATGGGAGTTGCCTGAAGATAGCCAGTTCCCTTCGGTCATTAAGGACCTTCCAAGGCAGCGAAGTACACTTTGATGTGGGTGACCAGGGACATGCAACAAATCATAGAGAGCAAGATATTTTTGGTGCTGATGGAGATGAATATCAGGATGGGGATCAATCACAAGCCATGGTTATCGCCCACAGTGTACAATAGTTTGCAATGCTTTGGAGAGTTCAAAGCAGACTTCCACCATGTCTTCATCAGGGCGTGGAAGGACCCTACGAAGACGTGGCATGCTTTACCGTATTTTGCGACTGACAATATGATATTCATAGTCCTTGTGTCTTAGCCACCGGAGTGGCACACTCCATCTTGCTCCACAGTGGAAACAGAGAAGTCTGCTACATAGCATAAGAAAGAAGAAACAAAACTTCAAATGGTGCAGCTGACAGAAAAGCACAAAAAAGAAGAAGCAATGGCTAAGGCCTAGGTAGCACACGACGCTGCGAAGTTGGCAGAACAACAACAGAAAATAAGCGAAGAAGAGCGTGAAGGATAGAAGTCACATTCACCTGAACCAGAGACTGACATAGAACAAGGTGGTGCGGATCCACAGACGACGTCCACCTAGATCAAGCGTCTGCGAATGAGAGAGCAAACCATGTCATGAAAGAAGACAAAAGCCTCAAAGACTTCTTTTGACCCAATCACCCTCATTGAGGGGGATTTACATGATATCAGAGAAATGGTGAGGGATGTCACCGTGGAGGCCCTCCAACAAATTGAGGAACAATAATAGTTGGTATTGGGGACTCTATGGACAGAAATACAGGAGTTGTAGGTGCATACTCCATAGGGTGGCTCAGTGTCCACTAGCCTCATGATTGGTACTTCGGCTGCCGAGGAAATGTTGCACACTAGGGTGACCAACATGATAGTGCTACCAGATGGGGAACTCACTATAGAGAAGGAGGCCAACAGGGCCATGGTCAGTAGTTTGAAAGGCGTCAGATTAAATATGGCCACGCTCCATCAGGAGACACTCTATCTCTTGCAGGATGGAGTCACCACGGAACTTCAAGCCAGGGAGAGTCACGCTATGCAGGTGATGAGCGAGCAACGCATTAACATTGAGTAGTTGAGCCTGTAGTGCAATGAAGTAGTAGAGAAGAACAAACAGATAATGTAGGTCATTGAGGAAGCCTTCCAAATGGTCCTGGAGTTGGCCATTCAAGTAGAGGAACCAATGGAGGCATGTGTCCGTAAATTGGCCACAGGGGTGTGCGATGGTAGAGAAGAGATGGATCGAGTTCAGCAGGAGCTGAACCTGCAAATCATAGAGCTGCAGTTGAAGGCTCAGCCTTTGACTCTGCCAGAAATCAGGGAACAATGAACCATTGCTATTACAGCAACAACAGTGGCAATTGACAGCGCAGTGGCAGACTGCATGTCGTTGTTCGAGTAGTCATTCGAGGTCCTAACTACCCTATAGGAGGACCCGAATGTAGAGCTCCTAAAGATAGAGGTGCGTGAGATACAACAGAAGTATGACGAAGTAAAAGTGATTCAAAAATGGATATTAAATTAAGGAGAAAAGGTATTACAGATTCATGTGCAGGAATGCCTATATTATTTAGTGCAACAGATCGAAAATATTGCGAATAACATAGACAATGAATAGTTATAAAACATAATACGCACACATTAACATAGTCAAAATAATGAAGGAGTTCACCAGACCCCCTGGCTACGTCTCCTGATCCAACTTTCAGTGTCAAACTCTATATTATGTCTTCAATAATAGAGTTTACAGGTGTGAGCTCAATCAGAGCCATAACACAACAACAATGATATTACACAGGGATTTCTCTCCAAAACCTAGAGTCTAAAGAGTGCACAAAATCTCCCTCTTAGTGCCTCTGATCAACTATGCATAGCTGTGCGTTTTCTATGACTCTATGTCTCTCCTCTATCTCTGACCTTGAGTGGTTTTTGAGCCTCTCAGCCCTGTCCGTTCACCTTCCTTTTCGGGCTCTTTGCCTCTTGACCTTTGTCCCTTCATATCTGTTTTCGACGTTGGACACGTTATGTTAAAACAAAATGTTTAAGGCACAAAGAACTCCTTTTAGAAATGGAAGGATTGACGGGCGCGTGAAACCAACTGTTCGGTCTTCCTCCGCACAAATTCCCGATATAATGCATATTTGGTCTATATACAATATTATCGGAGTACAAAGAAATACATAGAAATCCTTACAACAAAATTGATTATCAGAACTCAAAATTTATGAAACTATGTATATAATCCTTTTGGGTTCGCTTTATCGCATGTCGCATGTCGCATAGTGCCGCTCCTTTGTATTGTCGCAATGCGCTGCTGTGATTCGATATTGCAATGCGATATCGCTATCGGCGATTGCATATCGCAAGTCCTTGAGCCCTCGATAAGTCCTCCCTTCGGCGATATTGCGATGCAATCTTCGCCGTTGATTTGCGATCTCCAATCCAATGGATGATAGTCATTTTGGATGGCCCACTTGTGCGAAGATTACCCCCTCGAAAAAGCAATTTTCTCTCTCCTGTGGCGTGCTACGTGTCAGACAGTGTATGGAATCGGGTGGAGCCTCTCCAATACTGATTACCACCTGAAGCTCGTCCAAAATATTGCTTACCACAGAACTCAAATCCTTCACTATTTTATTTCATAACTCCTTTAGGTCCACCTGTGTTAAGTCCTCCCTTTAAGAATCTGCGATGCGATATCCGCTGTTGATCTGTTTCGCCCATCCAATGGCTACGATGGAAGCGCTTGTCGTGAGTCTTTAAGTTATGGGTTCTGATTCTTCTCCTTGGTTCATTGCGATGCGATAAAGCGACCATCACATATTTCTTAAGCCTGCCATCATGTGTTAAGTCCTCCCTTTGGTTCCATGCAATGCGATATTGGTAGTTGATATGGACCATTGATCTGCACACTCGATCAACGGTTCACGTTGTTTCGCTTGTATTGCTATCGCATTTCTCTTAAGGCTAAGGCCCATTAACACTGCTTGGCTTTCTCCAATGCAATATCAATGCTTTATTGCTACGATTTAACTCGGACGTTGTTCTCTGTGGTTTTAACATATTTGAAGATTTTCAAAAGGGTTGTATAAGATCCATTTTGGTTCATGCCTTCCCACTGAAAAGCTTTTGGACCACCAAAAGTTGGTTTTAGGCATCGATCAAGTGAGGATACAATTACCTTACTTGTCCAATTTCTATGCATCATGCCTTGCTTGGATTTGAACCTTTGAGTCCTACTCTCAGGTACTCAACATCCCCTTAACACGTAGTTCTTACCTTCCTGTCCAAAATTGTGTCCTCCTATAACTCATTGAGATACTCAGGCAACAAACCCCCAATAGAAGGTAACTGACTTTGCTCTTCATGATCTTCAATCAATGAAGGTTCATACAATCTCAAGTTTTCTGCATTAACGACCGAATAGATCTGCATATAAGCTGGCAAATCAAGGTGAAAAGCATTTTCACCAATTTTATCAAGTATCTTGAAAGGTCCATACCTTATTGGTTTTAGATTCTTACCTTCACCTTGGATTCTGTCTTTGTTGATATACAACTAAACTTGTTCACCAACTTGAAAACTATGCTCAACTCGATGCTTGTCATGTCTTGCCTTGTACTTGGCTTGACTTCTTTCTAGCTGTTCCTGTACTGCTTGGTGAATTTCTTGGATTTGTTCAATAAAATTGGTTGCTTTGTCCACATCACCGTGTCCATCAACTGTTATGTCTTTACCAAAGATAAAATCCAAGGGAGACCTTGGTATAAAACCAAAACAAGTCTCAAAAGGATATCTCTGAGTAGAAGAGTGCTTGACACGGTTGTAAGCATGCTACACATAACACAAATGCTCATCCCAAAGCTTGGGATGCTTACTACAATAGCCTTTGAGCAACTGGATCACTATCTTATTGACCACTTATGTCTGACCATCTGTTTGTTGATGAAATGCTATGCTCTTCTTCAACTTGGTGTCCATCAACTCCCATAGATTTGACCAAAACTTCCCAACAAATCGAGAGTCTTGATCAGATACAATAGAAGTGGGTAACCCAAAATGAACCCATACATTCTGAAAGAAAAACTTTGCTATTTGTTCAGCTGTAACTTACTTGTTACATGGTATTAAGATACACATTTTACTGAACCTATCCACAACAACATTCAAATAATCATGACCTTTCCTAGATTTTGGCAACCCCCCAACAAAATCCATGGAAACACTTTCCCATGGACGAGAAGGAATTGGAAGTGGAGTGTACAAGCCTAATTTTCTATTACTGGGCTTGCTTGTAGCACACATAGTACACCCTTTGATATATCTAGAAACTGTCTCATGCATTCTTGGCCAATAACATAACCTTTGAATTGTGCAACTGTTTTACTTACACCAAAATGACCTGATATGAGAGAAGTATGTGCTTCTCAAATTAGTTTAACTCTTTCAGTTTGTGGAATGCATAACTTTCCCAAATGATATAAGAGTTGGTCCTTTACATAATAATCCAATTCTTCTACTTGCTTGCCGTGACTTAAAGTTGCATATACATCTTTAAAATCTACATCTTGAGCATATTGTTCAATGTAACTTTCATGCGTTACTAAGTTATTCTTAAGTATAGTAGATGCATTTATGATTGGTCTTGACAACATGTCTGAAACCTTATTATGCATGCCCTTCTTATATCTGATGACAAGATGAAATTGCTGTAGAAACCCCATCCAGCTATAATGTCTTGATTGCTGCAATGTAGTTTGTGAGTGAAAATATTGAAGTGGTTGATGATCTGTATGTATGGTTGTTTCTTTACCCATTAGGTAATGTTTCCACCTTTTCACACTTTGTACTAATGCAAACAATTCTTTATCATATGTGGGATAATTAACTACTGCAGAAGTAAATGTCTAAGAATGATAGCATATGGGTTTTCCGTGTTGCATCAACACTGCTCCCATGGCATAGTCACTGGCATCTCTCTCAATCTCAAATGGATGTTGAAGATCTGGCAGTGCTAGTACTAGTGCTGTACTAATTTTCTCTTTTAAGGTGTGAAAGGCTTTCTTCTATTTTCCTCCCCAATTAAATACCTATTTCAATCCTATTAAATCATGTAATGGAGTTGCAATAAAAGAAAAGTTAGCAATAAACTTTATCCAGTATTGTGCTGCCCCTAGGAAACTCCTAACTGCTGTAGCAGATTTGGGTATAGGCCAGTTTACAATGACTTCAACCTTAGAGGGATCTATCTTCAATTCACCACCGCCTACAATATAACCCAAATAATTTAAAGATGTTCTTCCAAATTCACATTTTGACTGTTTTACATAGAGATTTTCTCTTTTTAAAACATCTAAAGTCTGCTTCACATGCTTTACATGGTCTTCCCATGTCTTACTAAAAACAAGAATGTCATCTGAATAAACAATTACAAAATCATCAATAAATGGTTTGAGTACATCATTCATGACTCTCATAAATGTAGTAGGAGCATTAGTTAAGCCAAAAGGCATAACCAACCATTCATACAGTGCTTGCTTTGTCTTGAAAGCAGTCTTCCATGCGTCTTGTTCTGTAACTCTGACCTGATGATAACCACTTCGCAAGTATAACTTAGAAAAGTAAATTGCTTCTTTTAATTGATCTAATAGATCATCAATACGAGGAAGAGGATAACAATTCTTGATTGTTATTTTATTTAGTGCTCTATAATCAATGCACATTCTCCACGAACCATCTTTCTTTCTCACTAGCACGATTGGAGATCCACATGGTGATGTGCTTGGTCATATAAACCCTTTATCGAGAAACTCCTGTACCTGCTTCTTTATCTTTGTATCCTCTAAAGCTGACAACCTGTACATTCCAATGTTAGGTAATGGAGCATCTTGCTGCAAATAAATATCATGTACTATTTCTCACTTGGGTGGCAGACCTTTTGGTTCTTGAAATAGAACATCATACTCTGAAACAACTTTAACTACATAAGGTTTATGTTTAGAATCACAGCCTTCAAATGCATTGGATTTTTTAGGATCCTTTGCCTTTACAACCATTAGTAAAAATTGCTTACTTGAATTCACAATTCTTTTCATCTGTCCTAAATTTATGAGAGAATAGTTACCTTTGAGTTTATGAGCTCTTACAATGTATTCTATTCCATTTTTAGTGAGTTGATACTTATTCTTAGCTCTATAGAAAATAGCTTTCCTATCATACAAGTATGGACTTCCCAAAACAATACCACATATATCTAATGGAACTATATCTAACTCAACCTCATCTACAAATGTTGATCCAATAGAAAACCTAAGTTTACATTGTCTCGTTACTTGTAGCTTTGTTTTATCACACACCCAACCTAATGGATATGGCTTCTCATGAGGTTTTGTTTGTAATCTCAACTTCTTTACAATTGTTTTAGAAATCAAATTTACTTGTGATCCACTGTCAAATAAAGTATCAATCTTATTATGCTTGGAAATTACTCTAATACAAAAAAGCTCATTTCTTTCCCTCTCATTATTTTCATTATCAACAGATTGTGCAGAATTACTTGTGGATTTTTTAGAATCTTTACCTTCAATACTTGTGGTTGTAACGGTTGTTTCATCACCTGCATTTGATCCCAAGTCCTGTTGAATAGCAACAACATTCTTTCTTTCCTTACCACCAAAATTCTTAGGTTTCCATTCTGGATGTAAAAGCCAGCCGTGTGCCTCATCGTGTCCTTCTTTCTTGTAATGAGTGCATGAAGGTTTATCATTCTTTACAATGTTTTCTTTCCTCTCCTTCCATTTCAGTTCCTTCTTTTCTTTGCTCTTGCTTACAAAATATTTAGATGTTCCCCCAACCTCTGGGTTTACATTCTTACCTCTAGCTTCTAGATGTGTGGCTTGAATTGATACATCATCTAAGCTAGTGGGATTAAACATGAGAATAGTATGCTTTAAATATCTATGAAGACCACCTATATACTTCAATAAAGTCTCAAGTGAATCTAATGATATACCTAGAGTTAAGGTTCTCTTTCTGAATTCCTGAGTATAACTCTGTTTACTCTGGCCCTTCAACTGACGAAGAATTTGCCAACTCATCATTTCCTGCTACATGTAAGCTAAAGGATAGAATTTCTTTTTGATAACAGAAACAAATTCATTCCAGGTAGAAATTATTTTACCATGTTTTTGCAGATCAACTTGTGTCTTGCCTTCCCACCATACTAGTGTAGTTCCTCCAAGTCGAAGGCTAGCCAGTAGAATCTTCTTTCTTTCTGAATCAACATTCTGTACCTTGAAATATACATCAATTTGTCTTATCCAATTATCTAGCTTTTCTGCATTGAGTTCTCCATCATAAATTGGCAAATCAAACTTCACATCTAATTTGATTAAGGAAGTTTTCTTCTTCTTCTTAGAAGAGCTAGTGTTATGCAAATAAGATGATGAGGATGACAAAGGTGATGATGGAGGAGATGGTGGAGGAGGCATTTTCCCTTTCCCTTTGCCTTATGGAGGGGCAACTAGAAAAGGTTCCTCTGCTCCTTTGTCTGGTTTAGGTGTTGAAGTGCTTTCACCTCGACCCTCCTTAAACTCCAGATACATCTCTTCCACTATAGCTCATATTGTCATAAAACTTTTATAAATTGAGCTTCTGATCCCAATGGAGCTTCTTCTTCCATTCTCCTCTGAGAATAGACTCTTCCAATCTCTGGATTAGCCTCAACAAGTTCTCCTTCTCCTAGTCTAAACTTTAATCTAGTTAGCGTTCAAAATCCAGCAAAAGCTTGTCTAACCTTAACAAAACCAAATGCTATGATATCGCTTGATCCAAAAATGGATATTAAATTAAGGAGAAAAGGTATTACAGACTCATGTGCAGGAATGCATATATTATTTAGTGCAATGGATCGAAAATATTGCAAATAACATAGACAATGAAAATTATAAAACATAATACACACACATCAACACAGTCAAGATAATGAAGGAGTTCACCAGACCCCCTGGCTACGTCTCCTGGTCCAGCTTTCAATGTTGACCTATATATTATGTCTTCAAGAATAGATTTTATAGGTGTGAGCTCAATCATAGCCATAACACAAAAACATTGATATTACATAGGGATTTCACTCGAAAACCTCGAGTCTAAGAGTGCACAAACTCTCCCTCTTAGTGCCTCTGATCAATTGTTCGTAGTTGTGCATTTTCTCTAAATCTCTGTCTCTCCTCTATCTCTGAACTTGAGTGGTTTTTTAGCTTCTCAGCCCTATTCGTTCACCTTCCTTTTCGGGCTCTCTGCCTCCCAACATTTGTCCCTTCATCTCCCTTTTCAGCGTTGGACACATTATGTTAAAACAAAACGCTTAAGGCACAAAGAACTCCTTTTAGAAACAGAAGGATCGATGGGCGCGGTGAAACTGACCATTCGGTCTTCCTCCGCAAAAATCCACGATATAATGCATATTGGTCTATATACAGTATTATCAGAATACAAAGAAATACATAGAAATCCCAACAACAAAACTGATTATCAGAACTCAAAATTTATGAAACTATGTATATAATCCTTTCGGGTCCACTTTATCGCATGTCACATGTCACATAGTGCCACTCCTTTGTATTGCCACGATGTGTTTCTGCGATGTGATATTGCGATGCGATATCACTATTGGCGATCGCATATCGCAAGTCCTTGAGCCCTCGATAAGTCCTCCCTTCGGTGATATTGCGATGCAATCTCCGTCGTTGATCTGCGATCTCCAATTCGATGGATGACAGCCATTTCAAATGGCCCACTTGCACATAGATTACTCACCTAAAAAAGCAGGTTTCTCTCTTTTGCAGCATGCTACGTGTCGGCCAGTGTATGGAATTGGGCAGAGCCTTTCCAATGCTGCAGCCTGCCTGAAATACCGCTTACCGCAGAACTCAAATCCTTCGCTGTTTTATTTCATAACTCCTTTGGGTCCACCTGTGTTAAGTCCTCTCTTTAAGAATCTTCGATGTGATATCCACTGTTGATCTCTTTCACCCATTCGATGACTACGATGGAAGCGCTCATCGCGAGTCTTTAAGTTATGGGTCCTGATTCTTTTCCCTTGGTTCATTGCGATGCGATAAAGCGACCATCACATATCGCTTAAGCCTGCCATCATGTGTTAAGTCCTCCCTTTGGTTCCATGCGATGCGATATTAGTAGTTGATCTAAACCATTGATTTTCGTGCTCAATCAACGGTTCACATTGTTTCGCTTGTATCGCTATCACATTTCTCTTAAGGCTAAGGCCCATTAACACTGCTTGGCTTTCTCCGATGCGATATCAATGATTTATTGCTGCGATTTAACCTCGTTGTTGTTTTATCTGGTTTTAACATATTTGAAGACTTTCAAAAGGGTTGTTTAAGATTCATTTTGAATCAAAAAGGGACCGCGCAGACAATTTCCCTTACACAGAGGCTTGCAAGGATGCAGCAGGCAAAGGCGCTCAAGGAACAGGTGGATGCCGCTTGGCATAAGGAAGCAGTCTTAAAAGTATGCCTACAACCATGGATCGATGAGGCATATACAATTACAACCTCCATTGAAGCAAAGCTCGTGCAACTACAAGCAGCGGTCACCGAACAACGCGTGGAGGAAGTTCAACAGGCAACCACTTAATGTGCTGTCAAAGTTGCAACGATCCAAGCAGATATGGGAGGTCTTTGTACTAAGATCTCCACACCTATAGAGTGACTCGAGGGCGAGTCACGATGTTTGTGTTGGGGGCCTTTTGGGCACAGGATCCCCCAAGGGTAGTTTTGGGGCTTAGAGCCCAAATTTCCAATTTTGTAATTCCCATGTAAAGACTTCGCATTTTGTGGGCGCGGAGCGCGTAGTTGTTAAAGAGTCATAGGGTTGTCCACCCTTATTTTGATAATGTAATTGTTGAAAATAGCAACAAGAAATGCTAAAAATAGAAGTGCTAAAATAGCACTGCAATAAATAGCAGTTCGGGTACTAGTGTTGGACATAGCAACAGGGAATGAAAAATGGAAGTGCTAAAAATATTGCTATAAATAGAATTTTGGGATACCTTCCTATTTTAGTTAGTCCCTAAACTAAAATAAAGAAGTAAAAATTCGAATTTGATCTTAGCAACTGTTTGTAAAATAATTAATCAATTCATCTTGAGTTAATTAGTTGTAGAAAATCAAACATGAAGTCTATGTGGGGACATGCAATAGTTTCTCCATTAATTGAGTAATTTATCCATCAGTTAAAGAGATAAGGATGAGTTGTAATATTGAGTTGTAATTAGTTGGCTCAGTTAACTGAGACAAGTCTAGTTAGATTAGTTTAAATAGTTTGTTGAACTAATTGTGAGTTCAGTTAGTTAATGCATGCATGCATGTAACTGCCGCACTTCAAATAACTGAATATTCTCTCATAAATAACTCATGCATGTCAGTTCAGTCAGAGACCTAGTTGAGATCAGAGGAATGGAAAATGTATTATCGGTTGGAGGATTTTTCCTATATAGGAAACTCATCCATGCAAAAGGAATCATCTCCTTCAGGATTGAGTAGTTAGATCAGAGGTTAGTGAGTGTGTGAAGAGGCCAATTCACATAGGTGGCAACAATGGACCCCAAGGAAAACTGCACAAGGAAATAGGAGGCTTGGAGGGAAGAGAAGAAGGTTTGGAGAAGCCTTTCACTGTCTATGAGCAACATTGTTTGATTGCAGAGAGAGCAAGATAGCTTGTGAGCTGATTCTTTTTGTAATCTGAACATATTTCCACTTGTATGATAATACAGAGATTGAGGTTTTAGGCTGAGGCTTTCCTCGGCTTATTCTTCTATGTTCATGTGTGATTGATTTCTCATTCTCAGTTATATGTGTTCTAATTGATCTTGCTCATATTTGATTAGGCTTCTAAAAAGTTTGTTGTAGAAGTAGATCTAGTATTTTGCTTTAGTATATTGCATTATCAGGTGATCTACAGTGAGAATTTCTACATTGTATTGGAGCAAGGTTTTGTAGAAAAAGTTCTACATGGTATTAGAGGAAAGGTGACCAAAGCAAATAACAATATACAAGAAGGGAGAAGTTCGAAGTTTGATTTTCCTGAATATAGAAATCGTGTTCTTATCACATCTCAATTTCACCAATGGCATTCAACAATTTAAGACTCGAGTATGCCCTTGATGGCAGCTCAAATTATATATCCTAGAAGGATCACATGGAAGCAGAATTAGAGGATAACAGTCTAAAGGACTTCATTGATCAAGAAGTCCCCAAGCTGGCAACGACTAATGCTACAGAATTGGCGGAATGGAAGAAATGTGTGGCTAGAGCAAGGAGAATCCTTCTGGAGGATTTCGAGACCACATAATCTCAAGTCTCCATGGGAATGAGACACCATTTTCGATGTGGAAAACAATGAAAGATCTATATCAGAATAACAATGATCAGAGGAAGTTGGCGCTGAAAGATAAGCTTCGAAAATCAAGTGTGAAAAGGGCGACACAATCTCTACATATTTGAAAGCTCACCACTTGCAGGGATGAGCTTGGAAGTGTAGGGATCACGAAAACTGATGATGACATGGTGAGTCTTGCACTCCTCGGTCTTCCTAAGAGCTGGCATAGCTACCAAGACTCGGTTAATGGAAGAGAAAAACTGCCAGATTAGGAACGACTTTGGTTGGATCTGATGCAGGAGGAGGTAAGAAGAAGCACTAGAGATGGTTCTTCATCCAAGGAGGATGAAGAAAACCACGCCTTAGCAAGTAAGGGAAAAAAAGAGAAGGAGAAGGATTATCATCCCAAATCAGGTTCTTCCTATGGTGGGAAGAAGTTTGACAAATTGAAAGTGAGATGCTTTCATTGTCATGAGGTGGGACATTTTGCTACAAATTGTCCATTGAATAAATCCAAGAAGGGATCCAAGGAAGGATCAAATGGTGAGGCACTGGCCTCACAGTTCGAGTTGGATTTCACACTCTTCGCATGCATGGTTTCATCCATGGTGGGATGTGGTTGGTTTCTTGACAATGGAGCTTCTTTCCACATGACTGGCGACAAGAGTTTGTTCAGTAACTTGGAGGAGAAAGATCTCCAGATACTCATAATGATGGTTATTGATGAAAAGTATAGTGTCTCAGGTGTAGGCACAATTGTTTTTCAGAGGGAGCATGGAGCTCGCATTACCTTGACTGATGTCAAGTATGTACTAGGACTAAGGAAAAATTTGGTGTCGATCGCAATGCTGGAAGACAAAGGCTATGATGTAGACTTCAGTAAGGGAAAGGTTTTCCTTTGACACATCACCACTAGACAAGTGAAGCAGATCGGTTCACGAGTCAAGAACTTGTATGATCTTGAGGTTCAAGATGCATGCAAAGCCTTGAGGAGCAAGGCAACTGATGGAGACTTGGTGGTTGAGAGGGAGAGTACATTACCTCTTAACATGTAGCCACAGGAGAAATCTCAGACGATTATGGAGGAGCCACGATTGGTGAAGCAAATTTAGGAGGTTGTGGAGCAGCCATAATTGGGGAAGTTGAGAGAAGACAAAGTGGAGGTATCCACTCATGCAGAAATCTCCAGTAGGGGGAAATTTCAAGTCAAGTGGGAAAAGGGATCACATGCATCCATACCTCCAGGTAGGAGGTGGGGCGATGTGGAGTGATAGTCCCAAGTACGCTAGAATAGGGGCAGGATCATTGATGTACCCAACCTCTTTGATTTGACCTTTCTATGAGAGTCGTAATGAGGAGTAGCAGGACTGGATGAGTGGGTAGAGACAGATGCAGATGGAGCGACATAGAGAGCTACAGTGCAGGAATCCCAAGAGAATGCAAAGATAGCAGGCTGCAACAATGCGAGAGGCACAAGAGTGTTGCACAAGTGCAGGATAACACAGAGAAGTGTGAAACGGTGCGAGATGCATGGAGTGTTGTAGCAGCTCAGAGGTCACAGAGGGAGCACTTGTCAGTGGCAGAGGAAGTTTCAACATCAGAGGATGATTCTAGCCCAACAAGAAGGTCGGTTGGGAGTTTTTTTGTTTCTAGATTTGCTGGAGTAACAATAGTTGGAAGAAGTGTTTCATGCAGAACATTCCAAAGGCTTAGGATCAGGTTTGAGTTGAATGCCTTTCTTGTTGAGAGGGAGTGTTGAAAATAGCAACAAGAAATTCTAAAAATAGAAGTGCTAAAAATAACAATGCAATAAATAGAAGTTTGGGTACTAGCGTTGGACATAGATATAGGGAATGAAAAATGGAAGTGCTAAAAATAGAATTGCTATAAATAGCATTTCGGGATACCTTCCTATTTTAGTTAGTCCCTAAACTAAAATAGAAAAGTAAAAATTCGAATTTGATCTTAGAAACTGTTTGTAAAATAATTAATTATTTCATCTTGAGTTAATTAGTTGTAGAAAATCAAACATGAAGTCTATGTGGGGACATGCAACAGTTTCTCCATTGATTAAGGAATTTATCCATCAATTAAAGCGATAAGGATGAGTTGTAATATTGAGTTGTAATTAGTTGGATTAGTTAATTAAGTCAAGTCTAGTTAGATTAGTTCAAATAGTTTGTTGAACTAATTGTGAGTTCAGTTAGTTAATTCATGCATGCATGTAACTGTTGCACTTCAGATAAATAAATATTCTCTCATAAATAACTCATGCATGTTAGTTCAGTCAGAGACCGAGTTGAGATCAGAGGAAGGGACAATGTACTATTGGTTGGAGGATTTTTCCTATATAAGAAACTCATCCATGCAGAAGGAATCATCTCCTTCAGGATTGCACAGTAAGATCAGAGGTCAGTGAGTGTGTGAAGAGGCCAATTCACACAGGTGGCAACACTAGACCTCAAGGAAAACTACGCAAGGAAATAGGAGGCTTGGAAGGCAGAGTAGAAGGTTTAGAGAAGCCTTTGACTATCTATGAGCAACATTGTTTGATTGCAGAGAGAGCAGGATAGCTTGTGAGCTGATTCTTTTTGTAATCTAAACATATTTCCACTTGTATGATAATACAGAGATTGAGGTTTTAGGCTGAGGCTTTCCCTCGGTTATTCTTCTATGTTCATGTTTGATTGATTTCTCATTCTTAGTTATATGTGTTCTAATTGATCTTGCTCATATTTGATTAAGCTTTCACAAAGTTTGTTGTAGAAGTAGATCTAGTATTTTGCTTTAGTATATTGCATTATCAGGTGATCTACAGTGAGAATTTCTACATGGTATTGGAGCAAGGTTTTATAGAAAAAGTTCTACATGGTATTAGAGGAAAGGTGATCAAAGCAAAGAACAATATACAAGAAGGGAGAAGTTCGAAGTTTGATGTTCCTGAATATAGAAATCGTGTTCTTATCACATCTCAATTTCACCAATGGTGTTCAATGGTTTAAGACTCGAGTATGCCCTTGATGGAAACTCGAAATATATAGCCTGAAAGGATCAAATGGAAGCAGTATTAGAGGATAATAGTCTAAAGAACTTCATTGATCAAGAAGTCCCCAAGCTTGCAGCGGCTAATGCTACATAATTGGTGGAATGGAAGAAATGTGTGGCTAGAGTAAGGAGAATCCTTCTAGAGGGAGTTCGAGACCACATATTCTCAAGTCTCCATGGGAAGGAGACACCGTTTTCAATGTGGAAAACATTGAAAGATATATATCAGAACATCAACGATTAGAGGAAGTTGGTGATGAAAGATAAACTTTGAAAATCAAGTTTGAAAAGGGCAACACAATCTCTACATATCTGAACAAGCTCACCACCTGCAGGGATGAGCTTGGAAGTGTAGGGATCATGACAACCGGTGATGACATGGTGAGTCTTGCACTCCTCGGCCTTCCTAAGCGCTGACATAGCTACCAAGACTCGGTTAATGGAAGAGAAAAACTGCCAGATTGGGAACAACTTTGGTCGGATCTGATGCAGGAGGAGATAAGAAGAAGCACTAGAGATGGTTCTTCATCCAAGGAGGATGAAGAAAACTACGCCTTAGTGAGTAAGGAAAATAAAGGGAAGGAGAAGGATTCTCATCCCAAATCGAGTTCTTCCTATGGTGGGAAGAAGTTTGACAAATCGAAAGTGCGATGTTTTCATTGTCATGAGGTGGGCCATTTTGCTACAAACTGTCCACTGAATAAATCCAAGAAGAGATGCACAGAAGGATCAAATGGTTAGGTACTGGCCTCATAGTTCGAGTTGGATTTCACACTCTTCACATGCATGGTTTCATCCATGGTGCGATGTTGTTGGTTTCTTGACAGTGGAGATTCTTTCCACATGACTGGCGACAAGAGTTTGTTCAGTACCTTGGAGGAGAAAGATCTCCAGATACTCATAGCGGTGGGTAATGATGCAAAGTATAGTGTCTTAGGTGTAGGCACAATTGTTTTTTAGAGGGAGCATGGAGCTCACATTACCTTGACTGATGTCAAGTATGTATCGGGACTGAAGAAAAATTTGGTGTCGATCGCAATGCTGGAAGACAAAGGCTATGATGTAGTCTTCAGTAAGGGAAAGGTTTTCCTTCGACACATCACCACTAGACAAGTGAAGCAGATCGGTTCATGAGACAAGAATCTGTATGCTCTTGAGGTTCAAGATGCATGCAAAGCCTTGAGGATCAAGGAAACTGATGGAGACTTGGTGGTTGAGAGGGAGAGTACATTACCTCTCAATATGCAGCCACAGGAGAAATCTCAGACGATTGGTGAAGGAGCCACTATTGGTGAAGCAGCTTCAGGAGGTTATGGAGCAGCCACAAGTGGGGAAGCTGAGAGAAGAACATCTCAATTTCACTAATGGAGTTCAATGGTTTAAGACTCGAGTATGCCCTTGATGGAAAATCAAAATATATAGCTTGGAAGGATCAAATGGAAGCAGTATTAGAGGATAACAGTCTAAAGAAATTCATTGATCAAGAAGTCCCCAAGCTGGCAGCGGCTAATGCTATAGAATTGGTGGAATGGAAGAAATGTGTGGCTAGAGTAAAGAGAATCCTTTTGGAGGGTGTTCGAGACCACATAGTCTCAAGTCTCCATGGGAAGGAGACACCGTTTTCGATGTGGAAAACATTGAAAGATATATATCAGAACATCAGTGATTAGAGGAAGCTGGCGATGAAAGATAAGCTTTGAAAATCAAGTTTGAAAAGGGCGACACAATCTCTACATATCTGAACAAGCTCACCACCTGCAAGGATGAGCTTGGAAGTATAGGGATCATGACAACCGGTGATGACATGGTGAGTCTTGCACTCCTCGGTCTTCCTTAGAGCTGAAATAGCTACCAAGACTCGGTTAATGGAAGAGAAAAACTGCTAGATTGGGAACAAGTTTGGTCAGATCTGATGCAAGAGGAGATAAGAAGAAGCACTAGAGATGGTTCTTCACCCAAGGAGGATGAAGAAAATTACGCCTTAGAGAGTAAGGAAAAGAAAGGGAAGGAGAAGGATTCTCATCCCAAATCGAGTTCTTCCTATGGTGGGAAGAAGTTTGACAAATCGAAATTGCAATGTTTTCATTGTCATGAGGTGGGCCATTTTGCTACAAATTGTCCACTGAATAAATCCAAGAAGGGATCCAAGGAAGGATCAAATAGTGAGGCACTGGCCTCATAGTTCGAGTTGGATTTCACACTCTTCACATGCATGGTTTCATCCATGGTGGATGTTGTTTGTTTCTTGACAATGGAGCTTCTTTCTGCATGACTGGCGACAAGATTTTGTTCAGTACCTTGGAGGAGAAAGACCTTGAGATACTCATAGCGATGGGTAATGATGAAAAGTATAGTGTCTTAGGTGTAGGCACAATTGTTTTTTAGAGGGAGCATGGAGCTCACATTACCTTGACTGATATCAAGTATGTACCAGGACTAAGGAAAAATTTGGTGTCGATCGCAATGTTGGAAGACAAAGGCTATGATGTAGTCTTCAGTAAGGGAAAGGTTTTCCTTCGACACATCACCACTAGACAAGTGAAGCAGATCAGTTCATGAGTCAAGAACCTGTATGCTCTTGAGGTTCAAGATGCATGTAAAGCCTTGAGGATCAAGGCAGCTGATGGAGACTTGGTGGTTGAGAGGGAGAGTACATTACCTCTCAATATGCAGCCATAGGAGAAATCTCAAACGATTGGTGAAGGAGCCACTATTGGTGAAGCAACTTCAGGAGGTTATGGAGCAGCCACAACTGGGGAAGGCAAGAGAAGACAAAGTGGAGGCATCCACTCATGCAGAGACCTCCAGTAGGGGGAAATTTCGAGTCAAGTGGGCAGAGGGATCACATGCATCCATACCTCCAGGTAGGAGGTGGGGCGATGTGGAGTGATAGTCCCAAGTATGCTGGAATAGGGGTAGGATCATTGAGATACCCAACCTCTTTGATTTGACCTTGCTATGGGAGCCCCAATGAGGAGTAGTAGGACTGGCTGAGTGGGTAGAGATAGATGCGGATGGAGCAACATAGAGAGCTACAGTGCAGGAATCCCAAGAGAGTGCAGAGTTAGCAGGCTGCAATAATGCGAGAGGTACAAGAGTGTTGCGCCAGTGAAAGATAACACAAAGAGGTGTGAAATGTTTGAGATGCATGGAGTGTTGCAGCATCTCAGAGGTCACAGAGGGAGCACTTGTTAGTGGTAGAGGAAGCTTCAGCATCAGAGGATGTTTCTAGCCCAATAGGAAGGTCGGTTGGGAGTTTTTTTTGTTTCTAGAGTTGCTGGAGTAACAACACTTGGAAGAAGTGTTGCATGCAGAACATTCCAAGGGTTCAGGATTGGGTTCGAGTTGAATGCCTTTCTTGTTGAGAGGGTGTGTTGAAAATAGCAATAAGAAATTCTAACAATAGACGTGCTAAAAATAGCACTACTATAAATAGCATTTTGGGTACCATTGTTGGACATAGCAATAAGGAATGAAAAATGGATGTGCTAAAAATAGAATTGCTATAAATAGAATTTTGCGATACCTTCCTATTTTAGTTAGTCCCTAAATTAAAATAGAGAAGTAAAAATTCTAATTTGATCTTAGCAACTGTCTGTAAAATAATTAATTAATTCATCTTGAGTTAATTAGTTGTAGAAAATCAAACATGAAGTCTATGTGGGGACATGCAACAGTTTCTCCATTGATTGAGGAATTTATCCATTAGTTAAAGAGATAAGGATGAGTTGTAATATTGACTTGTAATTAGTTGGCTCAGTTAAATGAGTCAAGTCCAGTTAGATTGGTTCAAATAGTTTGTTGGACTAATTGTGAGTTCAGTTAGTTAATGCATGCATGCATGTAACTGCCGCACTTCAGATAACTGAATATTCTCTCATAAATAACTCATGCATGTCAGTTCAGTTAGAGACCCAGTTGAGATCAGAAGAAGGGACAATGTACTATTAGTTGGAGGATTTTTCCTATATAGGAAACTCATCCATGCAGAAGGGATCATCTCCTTCAAGATTGCATAGTTAGATTAGAGGTTAGTGAGTGTGTGAAGATGCCAATTCACACAGGTGGCAACACTGGACCCCAAGGAAAATTGCGCAAGGAAATAGGAGGCCTGGAGGGTAGAGGAGAAGGTTTAGACAAGCCTTTGACTATCTATTAGGAACATTGTTTGATTGCAGAGAGAGTAGGATAGCTTGTGAGCTGATTCTTTTTGTAATCTGAACATATTTCCACTTGTATGATAATACAAAGATTGAGGTTTTAGGCTGAGGCTTTCCCCGAGTTATTCTTCTATGTTCATGTGTGATTGATTTCTCATTCTCAGTTATATGTGTTCTAATTGATCTTGCTCATATTCGATAAAGCTTTCACAAAGTTTGTTGTAGAAGTAGATCTAGTATTTTGCTTTAGTATATCACATTATTAGGTGATCTACAGTGAGAATTTCTACATGGTATTGGAAGAAGGTTTTGTAGAAAAAGTTCTACATGGTATCAGAGGAAAGGTGATCAAAGCAAAGAACAGTATACAAGAAGGAAGAAGTTCGAAGTTTGATGTTCTTGAATATAGAAATCATGTTCTTATCACATCTCAATTTCATTAATGGCATTCAATGGTTTAAGACTCGAGTATGCCCTTGATGGCAACTCGAAATATATAGCCTGGAAGGATCGCATGGAAGTAGTATTAGAGGATAACGGTCTAAAGGAAGTCCCCAAGCTAGCAGTGGCTAATGCTACAGAAGATTGGCGGAATGGAAGAAATGTGTGGCTAGAGCAAGGAGAATCCTTTTGGAGGGAGTTCGAGACCACATAGTCTCAAGTGTCCGTGGGAAGGAGACACCATTTTCGATGTGGAAAACATTGAAAGATCTATATCAGAACAACAACGATCAAAGGAAGTTGGCGCTGAAAGATAAGCTTCAAAAATCAAGTGTGAAAAGGGCGACACAATCTCTACATATCTAAACAAGCTAACTACCTACAGGGATGAGCTTGGAAGTGTAGGGATCATGAAAACTAGTGATGACATGGTGAGTCTTGCACTCCTCAGTCTTCCTAAGAGCTGACATAGCTACCAAGACTCGGTTAATGGAAGATAATACTGCTAGATTGGGAATGACTTTGGTTGGATATGATGTAGGAGGAGATAAGAAGAAGTACTAGAGATGGTTCTTCATCCAAGGAGGATGAAGAAAATTGCACCTTAGCGAGTAAGGAAAAGAAAGGGAAGGAGAAGGATTCTCATCCCAAATCGAGTTCTTCCTATGGTGGGAAGAAGTTTGACAAATCGAAAGTGTGATGCTTTCATTGTCATGAGGTGGGCCATTTTGCTACAAATTTTCCACTGAAGAAATCCAAAAAGGGATCCAAGGAAGGATCAGATGGTGAGGCACTAGCCTCACAGTTCGAGTTGGATTTCACACTCTTCATATGCATGGTTTCATCCATGGTGGGATGTGGTTTGTTTCTTGACAGTGGAGCTTCTTTCCACATGAACGACGACGAGAATTTGTTCAATACCTTGGAGGAGAAAGATCTCCAGATACTCATAGCGATGGGTAATGATGAAAAGTATAGTGTCTCATGTGTAGGCATAGTTGTTCTTTAGAGGGAGCATGGAGCTTGCATTACCTTGACCGATGTCAAGTATGTACCAGGACTGGGGAAAAATTTGGTGTCAATCGCAATGCTGGAAGACAAAGGCTATGATGTAGTCTTTAGTATGGGAAAGGTTTTCCTTGGACACATCACCACTAGACAATTGAAGCAGATCAGTTCAAGAGTCAAGAACCTATATGCTCTTGAGTTTCAAGATGCATGCAAAGCCTTGAGGAGCAAGGCAACTGATGGAGACTTGGTGGTTGAGAGGGAGAGTACATTACCTCTCAACATGTAGCCACAGGAGAAATCTCAGACGATTGCGGATGAGCCACGATTGGTGAAGTAGCTTCAGGAGATTGTGGAGTAGCCACAACTGGGGAAGTCGAGAGAAGACAAAGTGGAGGCATCCACTCACGTAGAGACCTCCAGTAGGGTGAAATTTTGAGTCAAGTGGGCAGAGGGATCACATGCATCCATACCTCCAGGTAGGAGGTGGGGTGATGTGGAGTGATAGTCCCAAGTATGCTGGAATAGGGGTAGGATCATTGAGGTACCCAACCTCTTTGATTAAACCTTGCTATGGGAGCCTCGATGAGGAGTAGCAGGACTGGCTGAGTGGGTAGAGACATATGCAGATGGAGCAACATAAAGAGATACAATGCAGGAATCCCAAGAGAGTGCAGAGCTAGCAAGCTGCAACAATGCGAGAGACACATGAGTGTTGCACCTGTTAGCACTTGAAATTTCAGCTCAGGCTGAAAAGGCAAACCTCAAGGCAACATCAAACCATTTAGCCTCGTAGCTAGCCCTACGAGGCAGGAGAAGGCTCTCTCCGGTAAATCTCAGTAAGATCTTCAATGGATGAGATGACCAATAGGGTAACACTGATATTAGGCTAGTAAACTGATCAAAAGGGTTGATTTGGGGTTTTTAGGGTTTTTGGTGGCAAATTGAGGGGATGGCAATTTTGGGTACGGGGATTGGACACAGTTTCTGCAGGGGGTTCTTTGGGGCGAGGTAGGAGACAATATTGATGCCTTTGATTGAGGTGGATGATTAGGAATGAAAGGTGAGGAGTTAAGGAGAGCAAACAATAACTTTGAATTCTCCTTAAACAATAGAAAACATTGAAATTAAACAAACTTAAAAGCAGAGCATGACAGTCATGAATTCTTACTTTAACACTTCGTTTGCTTAATGTGCAGAAGGAAAGGAAAGGAAATGATTCACATAACACACTTACAGGTACATAGAGAAACACACCATCAATACATGTAACCACAAGAATCCCAAAAAGGACTGAAAAACCCTGGTCTTCCTTAGCCAAAAATTGCAGAGATACAGTGAAATAATACAATGGTAGCTTCTCCCTCAAGAGTCCAACCTCTGAAAATGACTAAGAAAATACATAATATAGGCAAGCTAACACCTTTCCTTGCCTCTAGGGGTCGAGCTCATCCTTCTAGGAGCTGTTTCAACCACTTCTAAACTTAGCACTACAAAATAGGCAATCAAAACAACTTGCCTCTATAAACTAGGAAACCAATTCATTCATTTAATTTTCACCTATTTCATGAATGAATCTTCTAGAAGAGGTACATAAGAGTAAAAGTGTCATAAAAGTAGATTAATTAAATCACATAGGATAATAATCCACCCCAAAAAGTCAAACAGGGTCAAACTGCGTTTTTCTGAGCTGTACAGTGAAATTTGGAGAAATTTGCTTGATGGGTCGCGTGCCTCTGCCTGACGGGTCGCGCACCTTTGGGACAACTTTTGGGGCACTTCCACGTGTCCAAATGAAGAAATCATAGGCTTGTTGGAAAGGTATGTGAGTCTAATTTCCAACCCAACTGGAATTTCTGAATTTGGTGTTCATTTGCCCCTCCAAAATTGCAATCTGCCAAGACTTCTTTCTGTGTCTCAAAAATGTGGCAGAAAGTCATTTTTTGCTTGTTTTTTTGACTTTTTGGAGGCCCAAAACTTCATAAAATCTCTTGTCCTTTGATGAGCATGTGTAACTTTGCATGAAAAATCTGGAAATGCTGAGTTTTTGAAAAATGGAGTTGCCGGGATGAAGGGTCTCACGGGGGGTGAGACCCGTT
>APFE030932022.1:0-50879 GCA_000404065.3 Pinus taeda | reverse complement strand
TGCCTTCTTCTCTGTGTATTTCGTCCTCCTCTCGGGATTCTGGTCTTTTTCCTTCATCTCTCGGACCTCATTCCGACTTGACTGTGTATTCTGTCTCTATTCATGGCTTTTAGCCATTCGTTTCCATGCCTATGTGGTTCCTCTTCCGCCTATGTCAATTCGCCTTCTGCAGCTGCACTTGGAGTTCCCTATTCGGCGTTAGCATGAACGCTCAGGGAGTGGCCATGTGTCCTCATCTGAACAGCGCCAACCTGCTCATTGGTTTGTTTCTTCGATTATGTGGTGGATGCATCCTTCCTCCACTGTGGCGGTCAAACGGATTCCAAATCCCTTTAGAACGCGACTTAATTCCTTGTGGATTCCGCTTCCTCCATCAGGTGTAATCTCAGCCATCTGATCTGGGCTCCTCCAGATCCAACGCCATACGCACGTCCCACGTGGTTGACTTGCTCGATCGATAGTGCACGATCAATGGTGTTTTTCTCTCACCTCCGTCACCACGCGTTGATCATTGAGTGGGATCACTCCGCTCTTCTCCAAAACCGTTTACCGTTTGAGGGTGCCTCGATCAATACCGCCGGTTTCTAGAGTGCGGGTCCCACCTTTGTCCTTTTAGCGCTTTTCGTTTCTCCGGCCGTGGTTCTCTGGCTCCCAACGTGACTGAGTGCTTAAGGCATCTCCATTTCGGCCTTGTTCGCCCCGCGATGCGCGATTAGCACTAGGTGCTAATCGCGCATCAAAAATCACCTCCTTTTCCTGATACGGGGCTCCCAGGGGCTAATTTGACCTCTTGCGCAGTCTCCATGGACCTTGTTCAGCGTGCTTTGACTGAGGTCCTCGTCGTTCCATGCTGGCTGCCATTGCCATTGGTTCAGGGTATTTTTGATCGCTGTTTTTGGAATTTTTAGAGATTCGTCCCGACCTGATACAGTCATGGTTCTTTGCCAGTCTTTAATGGATCCAATTCAGATCAATGATAGGAGACTATAGCATGGGAAAACTGACGTAACAATCACTTGAGTGGTCCTAGAACCCCAATGACGTGCCTCTGGTCCCAGAGAGACAAATCATCGGTCCGGGTCTCTTGGAAATCTGTAGTCAACTCTCTAGGTTGTGCTCCAGCTAAGCCTATATCTCTGCTACCTCTAGGTTGGGATCTACAACTGTTATAGGCTGCTCACCCCACCTATCAAAATATCGTATCCCTGCTAGTCGAACTGGGCCCACATATGCATATGCATTTCGAATAATTAGCCTTGAAAGACAAAAACACATAAAAATTAAAAATTTCGAGGAAAACATCAAATGAGAGATTTTTACCTAGGTCATCCCATTGTGTTCTTGTTGGAAGGGGGATATCTAGGTGACCTCTGTAATCCATCCCTTCATATGGGAAGTCTTCAACCGAGATGATCTATTGACCTAGCCAAATAAAAAAATGAGGAGCATATCTCACCACTGGACGATCACTTCCATGATGAGCCATAAGTGAAAACCACCTTAGCATCCGTGGATATTGAGGTCCTCTTGCATACACCAAAATTTTTTATGCCCTAAGGACTGGGACTCTTTCTAGAGAAAAAGAAATCAGAATGGCGCCATATCCGAAGTTCTTTAGTCTACCATTATTTGCTCTGGTTGGTTGTCCTTTCATGTTGACAACCACTGCCTCACAACAATTGAAAATCATGGACTCCCAACATTCCATGTCAGTCTTCATCTGGGCCTTTGTGTCCAAGTGAAGGGATGCACTGCCACACATTTTTCTAACTGTGAAAGCTATAGTCCTTAAGGGAAGGTTCCCAATATCCTGAATATCTATCCTACCATCCTTGAGCGGGCCATTCCTACCAAATTGTCGGGAATATCCTAAAGTAGTATCTCCACTTGGCCTTTTCCCAAATAAAGAAATATTAATACCTATACAAGAGAGCCCAGTCAAAATGTATATATCATCGGCATCAATGGTGACACGATGATACCCGATCATAAATCACTAATTCTGGACATCCTAGGTTCTCACTAGCCATGTCATGAGCTCTACCTGAGAATTCATCCTCAGAATAATCCAATACTTGTAGAGGCCACAATTTCTCAAAGCTTATAAAGTGGTTGGATCATCCAAACCTGCTGAATCTTGGGCTTCATGTTCTCTCTCCCTCCATTCCATGTTTGAATGGTTAAATTATTGTAGAACAACATTTAGGAGTTAGAATTTTTTTTTAAAAAGTTGTGAATTTTTTGGGATAGAATTTCTGCGTTTTTAAAATCCTCAGTGCTTGCGTGACCGTTTCTTTGTAAACAGAGCACAGCTGTGCAGATACCCGAGAGAGTTTCTATGTAGGCCACATTCTTTCATATGCAAAAAAATTATCAGCTTGCACGAACCCGATGAAGAGTTCCCATGCATGGCCGAGGGCACATTTTTGAACATAAAACTCCCCCAAAAAATCAAATGAAGACCTAAAATCGAAATCTAAACATATGAAAAGGAGATATTGAAGAGATCTCTTACTTAGAGGAAACGAATCGTGATTTTGTCCACCGATTTTCTCGAAATCAACCTCGGAAGTTTGGGGATAAAAAGCCCTCTTTCTGCTCTCAAACTAGTTAAAAAACAAATGGTAAAAATAAAGTTACTTTTGAACTTTTATAGGGTTTTGGGTGATTTAAATATTATTTTTATATTTGCGGTAGTTTAAAAGTAAAAATGTTTAGTATTTTTAACCTAATGTTGAGTACTTATGATAATTTTTTGAGTTTAATGTGCATAACATGTTAAAGTGTTTAAAAATGGATCATTTTAACCAAGATTCCTCTTTTAAGCCCTTTTCAAACTCTTGAAACATTAGCAAATTGCCAAGCACTTGATTGTTTGAACTCGTAAAAATAAATGAACAAGCATCCACTTAGTATAAGTTTACCCCGTTTTCGGATTCAACTGGACTATTTACAAAAAAGGTATACATTGAATTATTATGGTCAATGGAGTTCTCTCCTGCATTATTTTATCTGTTTTTAGGCGCGAGGGGTTAAATTTACGAAAAAGAACATGGCAGAGTTTACCTATGTTTTTCTTTTGACTCCCTAAAACTAAAAAACACCGAGCTTTACTTTCTCTAGGCTCGTTAAAATTATATGGTAAAAGAACTGAATGAGTTTTCTTTTTGGGTCTATTTCAAACTATTCCAACCTGAAAACTACATCAAATTACTCCTTTACTAGACTCATTAAAATTAAACAGTATAGGACACATTAAGAATAATGTGACTAAACGACTCCTTCCTAGGGTTCGTTAAAAATACTTCAGAGGAATCATCTGAAGGATGAGCTTACATGACAAGCATATGTTATCCTCCTCAAGCTTATAAAAAATAAAGAGGTACTTGCCAGTAATGGTGGGAGAAAAGTGGGAAAAGGTGTTCATTTTACATTCATTATAAAGACAATACGTTTCTCTTGAACATAACACTTTGTCACACTTGTGTATGGGTTGGCAAATCCATTTATCTTACAGTTAATTGAACCTCATTGAAATTACTCAACTGGTTTCGAGTATTATCATTGAGTCAAATGATACCAAGTCAATTTTCGTGTCACTATGTATTCAAGAGAAGTTCAACCTCAGTTCATATTCCTTTGCAAATTTTAGCTTTCAATCGCATTGGTGGTCCCTAAGTCAGCCCTTACTACTATTCTTCAAAACTTGACATTATGTTTCGTGTCGTAGAATTTCCTGAGACGGGTCGCTTCCTATCGACATCAACTCATTATCTAGGAAGTTGATCTAGAAACCTTTAGTACCTTGAAGCCTACATGCCTTAATGGAAGGTTTCTTGGTTTCGATGACAAGTTCTCATCATTGGCCTGTGATCAAACGACTCTATGTGTTTTGAATTCAAATCATTTTTTCACACTCTATAGATTGTACTAAGAGCACCTTGAAAGACATTTTCATAATTGGTTGTTTCTCTCATGCCTATTAATGGTTCACATCATTGATTGGTAATCATGTGGTTTCTACCATGTTCAACTTTGAGACATTTGTTCGCATGGCTAGATTCATACTACGGATTGAGAGATGGAGGTCAAGACCCTAGAACTAGTTACATCAATACAAGTTACGAGGAGATATATATTCATGATTATGTAGACAATTTCATAATTGATGGTTGGATCCATACTGTGGACTCTACTATGGATATGATTTTTGAGTTTTTCCGTAGTTATTCATTGAGTTTTCTTTACTCTGAGTATGGAAATTCCTACCTCAATGATAATTATATATTGCATTGTAATCCTTGAATTTTTCTTGCAAGTTTCCCACCATTGTCTCTGATCCAATATTCGGCATGCTAAAGCACTTCAATCTTTAACAACTTATTTTTCATACTTCCCACTTTAGGGGGAAATATGTTACATGTCATTTTTTCACCATGACACTTGACAGTTAGAATAGATCTCTCGCCACCCATAAATATGTTACATTACACTCCCTTAGAAGTAAAAAAATAAAAAACCCTTGAAGAAGATGTGAATATTGGGTAAAATGGCTTTATGACTTGTTAACTGTCACCTGGACGCTTATTCTAGTAAGTTTCTGTGCATTTGTATTTTCTATCCCTAATAAGTACACAAAACTGCGCTTTGTCTTTCACTATAGCCCACATATGTAAATAAAAGAAAAGTGAAAATAAAAAGAAAATTCTAGAGGAATTTTTGGTTGAATATTGTTGGCTTAGGTTGGGCTGACCCAGGTTTGGAATTTATTGCACACTACAAATGCCCTCAATCATTGGCCCTTTCAGCAACGACCTGCAAGTAGGTCACAATCTCAGAGAACTGGTTTTCTGTAGTCTGAGGGATGCTGCAATGTGGCACTTTTCTATTTTCTTTATGCTTTAATTCTTATAGATTACTTCACATAAATCAACTACTTCGCACTTATATATTACTTCGTAGAATTACATTCATCACTTGAACATAAAATAAACATCCATAAACTTCATAGTACTGAAATAAAGTAAATATAATAAGAAAATCAACACATAAGATACAAATTTTATCGTGGTTCATCCCAATGTGGGACTACATCCACAAGAACTATTGCTTATAATATAGAATTGGTACAACAAATAGTTCTTTCCTGCACACACAACTGCAAGTTCTCTGCGCATTAAGCTATAGATGGTCTACTCCCTAAGCTACAAACCCAGGCCTCCACGTACTCAGTTGTGGAGCCTCGTCCTTCCTCCAAAGTATAGATAATAAAAATATCAGCATAAACATAGATTTGGATAAATTCAATAGATTTGATGCTTTCCTTCTTTATTATTCATCCCTATATATACTATTACATGAGGGATTGCATCGCTACATTACCATGGAGTTGATACCATGGTTTCAAAAATAGAAGGGACTATGGTCCAAAACCCTCAACGTTTACAATATTTTATCTTTTTTACAAAAAGGGAGGGGCTTCACCATGAAGCCCCTATGTTGCGCGGTGACTTTATTGTGCGGCCTTCATTGTGCTTTGCTACTCTTCTTTGCAGTCCACTTCGTACTCTGTGACATATTTTCTACTGTGCGCTCCACGAAACTCAAATTTCTTGCCCAAAATCTGGCCAAGTTAGGTTGTACCCAATAGACCCCCAACACTCACATGTGACCCATCCCGACTCACTGATCTACTTTTCTTCTAATTTTTTCTCGAATGTTATTGTAGGCCTTGTTGAACTGTTGAAGCACTTCTTTCATCTGTTTATCCTCGTTGTGTGCTTCCTCCAACAATGCTTTTGCTACGTGATATACAACCTTATGTCAAAGTTCCTGAAGCTTCTCATCTACTGTTCGTGATAGTTGAAGCGCCTCATCATGCTAAGGATGAGTTATTTCTATCAATGTCTGCTCTTCCCTCTTCAACTCTTCAATCTCTTTTACAACACCTTTGATTCATTGATATTTGCAAGCTTCTGCGATATAGGCAATGTCTTCATAGCCACTCGACTCTCCTCTAACTACTGTTTCCTTTGTTGCATTTTCTCTTATAGTTTCTGATTATTTGGATCTTCCTACAATGAAGTCCAAATTGGAAAACTTTCATCCATTAGTTTTCTATACTATACCAATGTCACAAAGATGCTAACCATGACTAAATTTAGGTCAACCTCCCTCTGAATTCTTACTTCTGGTGGTGTAGTCGGCTGCAACTTTAACTGCATCTCACTGATATTTAGCTCAAACTCAAACTACACATCTGCAATTTTCTTCTTAGATTCCTTGACTACAAGGATGATCTTCGCAACCTTATCTTTTGTCAGTTCCTCTTTGCGGACCTCCATTTCCCGAATCCCCTTACATGTTGTTTCTACTACGTCCTTCAACTATTGATATTGTTTTGCTTTCCGATCTCTCTCTTGTATTTTCTGGTCAAGCGTATGTGACGGCACAACCCATTCCTTTTCCAAATTTATGCTGGGTTGTGACGTGTGCTCTTCCCTTAGGTTTAATTCCTCAATAATCTCCTCATGTAGCTTATGTAACCTTGGTAGTGACATTGCTACGATGTTCATGTTTATATTTTCCACTCCTTGGCCTCCTACTGAATTTTTTCTTCTTCAAACTGTAGATCCCCTATAGGTATCTATGTCAGCCTCGCTGCAAGGGTAGTCATGGTCGACCTTCATTTTGTAATTCTTTCTCATATTTGTGCAGGCTATCTAACTAATAATTCAAAAAGATTCAACTCCGTAATCCTCTCCTTCACACCTATGATAAGCTCGCCGTACTTATCTTCCACCATGTTTCAAGATTCCACTATGATCTCGTGAACCTTGTCTCCAATTTGGTCCAATTCTCCCTCAGAGAGAACCATTGGTGCGATCACTTTTGATTTATCCACCTTATGCTTCTTTCTGGCCTTGGTGAAAGCTTCGCCTTGGCTCTTCCTTTTCTCTGTGACTAATTTTTCTATTTCTGCGTTCCTTGTCTCCTTTGTCATATCATCACCTCCTTTAGGGTCTTCCTTATGATGTTATTCATCATGGTTTTCTTAGTTATGTTGTTCTTCTTCCTCTTCTTCTTTCTCTTCCTCGTTTTTTACGCTGCCTTCGCCATGGTGTGAAGTGTCTAGCTCCTTTTTGGGTTGCGCTATCTCCTGCCTCCTCTAGTGGAGTCATCCAATCTGTGGGCCATGTCTACACTACTTCTACCAGATCATCCACTTTGACCATATATGGCAATGCATACCATTCCTTGTTCGTGTCTCTATGTGCTTATATGTACAATATATGAAAATCTGCCTTGAACCTCGCCATTGGGCTGTACTATTTGTGCAACTTGGCGAAATGCACAGAGGCCAATTTACCAACATGTGTAGATGCATCTGATATAATATAAAAAATATACTATTCTTTTATGCTCATGATGGTTGAGTGGTATGCCACAACGAAGCATACCTCCCAACCTCACATATATATTTTTCTATCAGAGGAAACTACATATCCTCTGACTACTTCCATGCTAAGACAACAATCATCAAGATTAACTAGGCATAATGGAAAGATGTACCTTTATCCCGGACCTCGTGGCAGTCATCCGTGAATTTATTGCATAAATACGTAGCCCAGTTATACTAGACTCCATTTATATGCTGCGCGGCTAAAGATACCACCGATGCAGGAACTTCGTTTATGTGACACTTCCTCATAATGTTTCCAGCCAAAATATGTGTGGCAAAGTAGATTTCTTGATTGCTAATTGAGTTTATGTCGTAGCCCCTATTTCCTTTGACCAACCCATACTTCTTCTTCATGTTCTCTAGCATGACGCAGTCATAGTCCTTTCCCACGAACTCCTCCATGGGGTTCCACCCTTGGTAAGGTAATCTCCTAATTCTTCAGATCAACATTTGGTCCATGGGGATCTTATTCCCCATCCTCATGCATCCATCATGTATTAACTCCAAAAATTGGCGCATGTACGTTGTGTTTGCTAAGCTTCTACCAAAGTGCAACACATTCAACATGTTGAGCAGTCCTGACTGCGCTAACCCATTTTCCCACCCTTGTGGCTCCAATCACGTCACTCTGTTGTCTAGGTAGTGAGTATTGGTCTGGTGTGAACTGTTGGTACTTCATCTGGTCATTAAAGTCATTGTCTATAAATTTTAGCTGTGAAATGTTTCTTAAAATCTCTCCAAATGGCACATCCTCTGACAATAGAGGTATGAATATCCCATACTTTGCATCTTTGGCATCCTTTACTGATTCTGCGCTTAGCTTCATTGGAAAAATATATGAGGGTAGAGTTGAGATGAATGTTGTGCCACTTTCCCCCACTTGGATATCCTCCACATCTTCTTCAATGTTGACCTGCTTTGGTTTATTTTGGGATTTCATAGGTTTGGCAGGCTTCTTGTCCTGCTTTTTCCTAGTTCTTACATCCTTGGTTTTCTTTTGCCTCGATGATGTTAGTGGCTTTTGTGGTGATGATGCTGCTATTGTGGGTGTATCTACTGCGGGTGTTTCAACTGCTGGTGGAGACTCCATAACTTTAGACATTACCTTCTCACAAAGAATCTGCACAATCACATCCCAAGATCTCTTAGACAACATATACAACAGACTCTAATGCAACTTCTTCGCATTATTAATCACTCGAGCTCTTGATTCAAAAAAGTTCTTAATTTGAGTGAGAGTTGGTTATTTTTAACATGTTGGGTAGCGGAGGTCTCATTTAGTAGTTTTGGGGCTTGAAGCCTGTAGCTTAGGATAAAAATATTGTAAATCTCCGAAAAATGCGGAGCGCGAAATGTAATAGGTCGAGTCAAAGGGTTGTCCACCTGAGAAATAGTATAGAACATTAGGAAGTAAGTCAGCCTACCCATGGTCTGTGAACCATGGGAATGTATAAATGGAGCATGGCTCTAGGGAAAAAGATGCAGTTTTCGGTTGTTGATGAATCTAAGTGCTATGGGCTTGGAAGGACAGTGATCTCTGCATCTGTAAGTTCAAGTCGAGGGTGTAGTAGGGTAGATAGAGGCTCTGTAGCTGTGTGCGTAAAGGCCTAGTAGAGTCTCGCAGCTGTGTGCGCAGACCCCTGCAGCTGAGTGTGTAGGCTAAATCTATTTGTATTGGTGATAGAGTTGAATAAAGATAAGTTTGTTCTAAAATACTGTGTTGATTCTAAAATATTCTGGTTCTGGTTAATTTATGGTTGATATATCTGATTGATCTGCACATTTATGCTTATGAGTTTATGCAAATCTATAACTTTCTGGGTACGCAAACTGGTTATCTCTATTAAATGTTGGCTTAAAGACCATAAGAAGTAGATCTAATCTGTAATAAACGTAGTAACAATAATTATTAAAGATTTTCTTTGTTCCGGATCGATGTAGAAGCAGAGTGGTGCGAGGCCATAGAATGGTGCACAGGCCTTCTAGACCACATCAAGACATCCCAAGGGTGCGAGAACTTGGTTCCAGCACCCTCCCCTACTACCTCGGGTGAGACCTCAGTCCGCGCTCCACGGGTTGTTGTTGAAAGTGCCCATTGTTGTGGGATTTTTTTGGCTAAAGAACTCTTCCGAACCTCGGTCAGGCCCATACAAGCCAACAAATGGTTTCGTTGCTGGGGGGCAGGAAGCCTACTCCTTTACGGACAGCTTCTTAGGGGTACCACCAGATCTAGATTGCACCAGAGGATAGGAGTGAAACAACGTTCGCTACCGAATCGGGCTACTTTTAGTATACGGTGATGCCCTTTGGACTAAAGAACGCACTGACCATATTCTCACATGTTGTGGTAGCGACCAAAGAGTTTATACACAAGGTCTTAGAGGTATATCTTGATGATTGGACTGTGTTCGAGCTGGTTGAAAAACATACCATGAGCCTACGGTTAATGTTGGATACTTGCTGATGGCACCAAATTGCGCTTAACCTAAAGAAGTGTACTTTCCTCGTCCCCTTCGGAAACCTGCTCAGCCATGTGGTTTGTAGGCAAGGTCTGATGGTGGATCCGACAAATATCGCTATCATACTCAACCTACAAGTGCCATGAAGTGTCAAATAACTGCATGCCACACTAGGACACACTGGTTACTATCGGAAGTTCATAAAAATCTACGCACAGATGACGGCACCAATGGAAAAATTACTAAAAAAGGATGCTACGTATTGCTGGAATGAAGAATGTAACAGAAGCCTAGAAATGATTAAGGAAAAGATGGCATCCACCGCCATATTGGTCTTTCCAAAATGGGACATCGAATTTCACGTGCATGTGGACACATTGTGTATCGCTTTGGGAGCGGTACTGACACAGGAAGGAGCAGAAGGAATCGATCACCCGATTGCATTTGCAAGTCGACATTGTCAAAAGCTGAGAAGAACTATTCCACTACTGAACGAGAAGGATTGGTGATGATATACACACTCCAGAAACACTGCCACTACTTGCTTCGCATGCACCGGTTGGGACCTTATGTAGTCAAAGAAGTTACAGATGGAGGCACAGTCTAGCTTGCTAAGCTCAATGGAGACCCCTTCACAGGAAGATTAAATGGTAGTTGCTTGAAGCTCTACATGGGGGGGCTGATCGCCTGACTAATCGCCCATAGGATAGTCTCACCGCTCCAGCTAGTTGAAAGAGAGTGTGGGACGTTAAAACATTCTAGGGAGCAGCTGCGCGACAACCAGGGTACCCATAGATGTGATCTGTCACAACGTTCGCGATTGCGTGGATAGGTCTGTGCTATTGCATTGATCAGCAGTGAGGTGACCGTTGCTATTCATGACATGATGTTTGAGTTATGGCGAATGGGAGCGACCGACGGGCAATTAAGTGACGGGGTACGAGCCGGATTTGAAACAATCTATTGTAGGCTTAGCATGAAGGCAGCAGAAAAGGTAAGAGCTAATGAATTTGAATTTAGAGACACTTATAAATCATAGGGGGGCATACATCGAATGAGTTATGCTTCTAAGAACTGTAAGATATTGTGCCTTCTAGTCGCTATGCAACTATTCATTCTCTATGCTCAAGGAGTAAGGCCGAGGGTTGTGATCTGGCCATTGGACGTTCAGGGATTTATGAAAAGGACGGTGTTGACAGCTGTGGGCATTGTGTAGAATTTAGCATTGTCAGTAGGGGATGTGCCAAAAACTTATAGACACAAAGCATAACTGGTCTGGATGCCGCTGCCTCACCCATGGGCTAGACGGTGAACCATGAAAGATAAGGGAAAGGCTATAAATACGGAGACAAGTGGTGGAATTGTAGTTGATATGTCATTCTAATGCACCTTGAAGATTGGGATCCCACAGACAACAGCCATGGTCTTGCAACATTTCAACAAGAGCTGCAGTAGAAAGTGTGTACAGAAGATACGAAATTAAAAAATGGTTGTGTTGGTACGAGGAGTTCTCGTATGTGGCACCCCAACTAGAGCTAAAATCCTATGATGGGATGTTCTGTGTTAACCGAGCAGAGCAGAATGAGTAGTATCGGTTGTGTGAAGTGGTAGCGACACTGGAGCAGGAGCTGGAAGAAGCATTGTAGGAGACAAAGAGGGAGAAGTACGTCACTCACAGGAAGGTGAACCGCGGAGCCTAGGCATTGCATATCGTCACACCGATGAGTGACTCAGGATGAGTAGCGATGATTGTGTTAGGGGCCTTTTGGGTAGCGGAGGTCCCCCGTAACAGTTGTGGGGCTTGAAGCCTGTAAGTTAGGATAAAAATATTGTAAATATTTGAAATATGCAAAGCGCGAAATGTAATAGGTCGAGTCAAAGGGTTGTCCGGCCGAGAAATAGTATAGAATATTAGGAAGTAAGTCGGCCTGCCCATGGTCCGCGGACCATGTGAATGTATAAATAGAGCGTGGCTCTAGGGAAAAGAAAGCACTTTTTGATTGTTGATGAATCTAAGTGCTATGGGTTTGGAAGGGCAGTGGTCTCTGCGTTTGTAAGTTTGAGTCGAGGGTGTGGTAGGGTAGATAGATGCTCTGCAACTGTGTGCGTAGAGGCCTGGTAGAGTCTGCAGCTGTGTGCGCAGGCCCCTGTAGCTGAGTGCGTAGGGTAAATCTGCTTGTATTGGTGACAGAGTTGAATAAAGACAAGTTTGTTCTAAAATACTGTGTTGATTTTGAAATATTGTGGTGCTGGTTAATTTATGGTTGATATATCTGATTGATCTATGCGTTTATGCTTATGAGTTTATGCCAATCTGTAACTTTCTGGGTGTGCGAACTGGTTATATTTATCAAATGTTGGCTTAAATACCATAAGAAGTAGATCTGATCTGTAATAAACCCAGTAATAATAATTATTAAATAATTGCTTTGTTTCAAATCTCTGCAAAAGCAGAGTGGCGCAAGGCCACAGAATGGCGTGTGGGAATTCGAGACCACATCAAGATATCCCAAGGGTGCAAAAAACTGGTTCCATCACCCTCCCCTGCTACCTTGGGTGAGACTTCAGTCTGCGCTCTGTGGGCTGTTGCCAAAAGGGCCAGTAGCTACGGGATTTGTTTGGCTAAATAACTCTTCCGAACTTGGGTTCGGCCCATATAAGCCAACATAACAATTTCGGCCTCTAAACCTCATCATTAGATTTTATTTTTTCTTGATTCTGTTGAGATTTCGTCATTAAATGCATATCTATCATTGAATTCTGCCAACTGTCATCTTAAATGAAACTTTATACTTGTCTTCTCCCTTTTAACGGTCATATTTATACTTTTCCACCAAACTTCGACACACCCGCTATTGTAGCGCACCTCTGTCTTACATCGTGGATCCCTACGAACTTCGACATATTCTCGATTGTAGCCAAGTACTTTCTTCGTTGAAGCTCTTTCTACAACGTAGTTTATAGTCCAGTGCCCAATTTTTTTTCTTTTTTTTTCTTTTGATATTTAGTTGAATCGACAATGACGGTGGTATCGTTCTTGCGTTACATGGGGTCGAATCCCACCAGTTTCCACTATAATAGCTAGGAGGAACCACCCGACCCACAAGGAATGACCCCTTAGGGTAAGATTAGACTTGAACCCGTGACCTACACAGTGGCATGGACGACTTAGCAGACCATTTGCTAACCATGAGACCAAACCCTGTGGGCATCCAGTGCCCACTTTCAAATGCATGTGACACTAACAATTTCCTTCTGTCTTCTTTAGGGTGAAGTTATAGGGCCAGGGTTGTCCCTATACAACTTCAACCTACTACCATTTACCTTTCCCTAAATTAATTCTCCATTTAACTTTGCTAAGTGCATTGCGCCTCCATCAATAATATACTTAATAACATATGGGCCTAACCGATGTGTTTTTAATTTCACTGGGAATTTCAAAAACTTATTGTCGTAGAGGAGAACAAGATCTCCTCTCTAGAACTTCTTTTTCTTAATGTGCTTTTCACGCCAAGCCTGTTCTCTTGCTTTCTGTACTTGTTTATGAAATCCTGCTATAAACTTGTCTTCTTCGAGCACAAGTAACTGCGACATCCTTTATTCTCATTATGACGGGGTCTACCATATTTGTAAAAGATGCAATTCTTAGGTCAGGGACAATGTATTCTATGGGCATCACAACTTCTTGCCGTAAACCAACCTAAAGGGTGTGTGACCTGTCAAATTTTTTCATGTAGTCCTATAAGCCCATAATACTACTGGAATCCTAAGATCCCAATCATTCCTGCGTACATTGCATACCTTGGTCAGTGCATTTTAAAATTTTTTATTGAATGCTTCCATAGTTCCATTTGCTTGAGGATGATAAGGAGTGCTCTTTTGGTGGTAAACTTGAAATTCCTAAATTAATGCTTCAATGGTCTTATTCAAGAAATGTGATCCTTGATCACTCATCAATATCTTTGGACACCTAAATTTGGACAATATGTATTGAAAGATGAAATTCACAGTAGTTTCTACGCTGAAATCCTTCACTAGATGTGCTCCGTCCCACCTTGTCAAATCATCAGTCGCAGTGATTATATACCTCACACTAGTCCTTTTCCCTGGTGGATAGATAGGTCCAACAAAATAAACTACCCATTTATCAAAAGCCTACAATATTACTTATGTCATTAGTGCCATTTCATTTCTTGAAGGTTTTCCTATTCTCTAGAATACATCACAAGCTCAACAATACTCCTTTACATCTTTGGGTAGTGTAGGCCACCATAACCCCGCTCTTAAACTTTTATGCCCAATGGATTTTCCTGCATAATGTCCCCCAACTGCAACACTATGAGATTATCTTAAAATTATCTGTCTTTCATGCTCAAGAACATACCTATGAAATATTTCATCTGGCTCCATGACCCGTATTATACAAATGTCTTTCTATTAGTGAAAAATCTGCTAAACCACCAATTCTTTCTTCTGATGCATAGTGTATTATGAAGGGGCCATTCCTGTGGTTAAGAACTGAATAATATCAGGGAAGTGATCATATGCAATCCTAATTGCAAACATCTATGCATCAGGAAGATTATCCTCTATATTTGTTGGTTTTGATCCTGTTTCCAACCTTGACAAATGATCAAGTCCAACATTTAGTCCTCTTGGCTTAACAACAACTTCAAAGTCATACTCCTGAAACAATAATAGCCATTTGCAAATATTTCCTCCTAAAAAAGGCTTATTGACCAAGTACTTTAGTGGAGAGTGATCTATGAACATCTTGAAATGTGATCCCGACAAACAATGTCTAAAATTCTGTAAAGCATATACCATAGCCAATCCTTCCCTTTTCGTAGTTGTATGGTTATTCTCTACCTTAGACAGTTTCCTACTTGCAAAAGCTATAGGGTGATCGATTTCTCCTACACCGGGCTGTGCCAATACCACTCCTAAGGCTATGCATGAAGCATCCACATGAACATGAAATTCCTTATTCCAATCTGGGAATACGATTATAGGAGTGGTTACCATCTTTTCTTTTAGTGTGTCGAGCCTATTTTAATATTCTTTATTCCATAGGAATGTTACATCTTTCTTCAACATTTTTTCCATAGGAATAGTGATCTATGCATATCCCTTGATAAATTTTCTATAATATCCTCTATGTCCTAATGTGGTGCGAAGCTGTGTTATTGCCTTTGGTGGAAGTAAATTCACAGTAATAGAAATCTTGGCAGGATCCACAATCAATCCTTGCTTGTAAATAATATGTTCTAGTAATATACAGAAAGGTACATAGGATATGCACTTTTTGATATTTAGAGAAATCTGATACTGCCTCCATGTGTCGAGCATCATTCTTAAGCCTGCAACTTGTTTCTTCAATAACCCAAATATTGACTAATCATCGAAGTATACATCTAAAAACTTGTGAATATATTATTTGAAAGTTGCAACCACCACTATTGAAAATATGGTAGGGCCATTCTTCAGTCCAAAAGGCATCACTATATGCTGATATCAACCCCATTCTGTAGTGAAGGTGGTCTTATGTCAATCTTCTGGTGCAATTCTAATCTGATGGTATCCTGAAATCCATATGTAAATGAGTAGGCTTCCTGACCTCCTACATTGTCCAATAATTCATTAGTGAAAGGAATAGGGAATGGGTCATGTAGACATGCATCATTTAACTTCATTAAATCAACACAAATCTTGATTTCTCCTTTTGTTTTCCTTTCTTTTACTACCATATGACTTACCCAATCTAATTCTTCCACAGGTTCAATGATCAGCTTCTATCATTTTTTCAAGTTCTTTCTTCACTTTTTCTTTGTACTTTGGATTTAGTCTATAAGGCCTTTTCTTAACTAGTTTCGCATCAGGTTTTAGAGGTTTTTTCATAACTCCTAAATCTCCTACTATGCCTTTCATATATGAGAATTTAGTAAGAAATAACTCCTGCTATTCATGCATAAGATTTGTCATTTTACTGACTATTTCTCGATCCCAATAATCTCCTATTGTTGCAAACTTCAACTCCTCTTCTAATCCTATATTCACTTTATTTGTCTTCAGTGGATTTGTTATATCAATCATTTCTTACTCATGTCCATTAACGTCACAGTAGCCTTCAGATTCTACTGTGTCAATACTGTGAGGGTCTTCATCTTCTTCTACAGTGATGTTATAGCATTCTAGTAAATTTTGTAGCTGCATAGCCCAGTCACGTTACCAAGTGAGTGGAATTTCATTCTAAAAAATATTCTTTTTAACTATTTGAAGAGATGAATCTATACATGGAAAATCATCCTCAAAGATAAATGTCAATATAAACCCATCAACCATCTTTGCCCAGTTCGCAGTACCATGTTGAAGTTCTATTTCCAAGTACCAGTTTTGAGGAATTGTTTCTAATGTATGGATGAACCCATGCACCCATTATTCTTGTGGAATCTCCTTCCCTGTTGTCATGCAAAGTTTGATGTGCTCTCTAGGATTAGTTTGACCATAATATTTATCTGCCAACTTTATTTTTACGGGACCAAACCTTATCCATATCAACCTTCTCCATTCTTGCTAAGTTCCTATATTCTTCTTATGTGTACCCCACCATCTAGGAGGAGTAGCTCTTAGGGCTATATCTAGGGCTAACAATATTTGACATTCTAGTACCTGTTCTTCATATTCTTCAAGAAAATTATTTATATCACCCAAACCATCATAAAAAGGTAAGTCACATACCTCAGCTGTCATACAATGAGCTGCTTTAGTAACTTTTACACATCGCCTTGTAGATACTTCATGTAACTTATTTTTCCAATTTTCCAATTCTTCTTTTGAATCTGAAGCACACAAACTATCATGCTTCGAACTCAACTTTCCTTCAGTAGGGTTAACACAATCTTTTTCTTTGGCTGTCATCTGAGCAATTTTATCTATACAACCTACATTGTACTCTTCTTTAATTGGTTCAGTATACCTTGCTCCTTTTGATGGATCCAAAGGAATGATCACCATAATATTGTTTCATTCAAATATCATTTGCCTCTTCTTCAAGTTGATTATAGCCATGTTGGAAAATGCCCAATCTATTCCAAGTAATGCAGGATAGGGGTTACTATCATTCACAATTTCTATCACTTCAAAATTAGTAGTAGTGTGCACCCCTTCAATGCACTGTAATTCCTGATGATCTTCCTAGAGGAACAATATTTTGTTGATTCACCATTCTTAGTTGAATAGGTGACCATTGCAACTTCTATTTACCCATTAAATCCCATATTTTCTTTTTTCATAACATTAGCTTTAGCTCCCAGATCTAAAATAATTTGTCCCATGTCATATTCTCCTTTTTTTTTCACTAAGCCTCATTTCCTTTCTAGTTCTCTTATGTCTATATAAATTGTCAACTTCACGCATTTCACTTTGTGGTACTTCTTTAGATGCACAAGAATTTATCAATTCCTTAAGTCCTTCTACAACAATTTGATCACGCATCAATTTCAAACAAGTTTGAAGAAAATATTTTAAAGTATCTACCTTATATGCTGCATCATGTTATTATATTGTTAGATCTTGGCCTTGTGTCGAATATGATACACTTCAACTGTTCTTCTGATTTTGCTGCGTGCTAGATGTCGAGGATCTTGCATCCATAAAGATTCACTTCGCTTCCATAAAGACTTCTTTTTCCTTTTGAATATCAAACGCAGGAAATTTTGCAGTAGCCTTTCTAACCCATGTAGCTTCAACTTCCTTCATTCCCTCTTCTTTATCATTTCCAATCGCAACTCCACTCTTTGTTACAATATTAATGTGAGGCTCATCGGTCCTTGGTTCTGTAGTCATCATCTGAATATTCTGTGTCGACTGTTGATTTTTCTTTTCTTGTATTTTTTCCATAAGTACCATACAGTCCTCAATTACATGATCAAATGATTTGCAATACTTACATGTTGTAGTAGGATTCTGACAATATCTTGCAAAGTGACCTGCCTGGCCATAGTTGTAACAAATAATCTGTACACGACCTCGACCAGCTTTGCCACCTTGACCATTACCTTGACGTCGACCTTGATAACCACCCTGATCATTGTATTGTCCATTTTCCTCATGTCCATGTTCTTCAGCTTGCATTCGATATCCATCAGTACTTCACTCCATCATTAATTGATAAGCTCGACATTTGTTCTCATCATGCCCTACTTATTTGCAAAATTTGCAATATACATTTCTTAGAGTCTGGACATACTTCTGTAATAGATAGAAATATTCTGCACGATGTTCACCCCTAGTTTTACATATCTCACAACATAAGCTGAATCCGACATTCAAAGGATTAGGAGCTCCACTAGCCATGTAATTCTTGAAGAGAGGAAATTGCTCCTTAGAGTGACCTTCTGATTTTCACTTTGTACACCATGCTTCTTCATGAACTTACTTACTTTTCTTCATATCTTGTATCTGCAGAGTCAAATTTTCTAGTTGACTCTGGATCTGCTGCATACCTACATTGGTATCCCCTATAGGTGAAGCTTCTAATTTCATTACAAGTTCTAAAGCTTCAGCTTGAGTTTCTATCTTCTGTTGTGACAAAGGCAATCTTATATGTGGAAGCAACATAGTTATAAACCATTTTTTATGTTGCTATGAATCTATTTCGAAGCTCATCTGATCCAATAATATCTTGAATCATTGGTAAAATTCCCACACGGGCTCAATGGGATTTTGTTTGATTTCTTTTAACTCTATGATGCACTGTGACTCGGACTTCGACTTCTTAAATTCTTTTACCAGCTTTGTTTTGATGTCTGGAAATGATATGATCTATTTTATCGAATACTTCATGTACCACTTTAGCGCTCTATCTCGGAATGTTGTGACAAGTTGTGCTTTCTTTATAGTTTCGTCATTGTTCTCTAGGTGAATCCTCTCTGTGGACAGAGATGATCCCTCTATCCCAATGAGTGGGTCTAAGAACAAATGAGACAATCTACATTACACTTTCCTAAAATTACAATTGAAATGAGAGAAGAGGAAGGAGACCTACATTGCTCTGATGCTATAATGCACTCCTTTGTTGAAGATCTTAATCACTTGCTCCTTAGGCTCCGTCTTTACTACTCACAACGTTTAAATACCTGCACAAGAGGTGATGGGCCTCTAAATTAGACATAAATTAAGGCCCATATCACCATCCTTCAACAAATTAAACCTCTATTTATGTATTATATAATGTATTTTTAACTTTAATATGTTCATTAGGAAGGTTTATGGATAATTTCATATTTGTGCCTAATATTATTTATTTTTGTGGAATATTTTGAGAATATTGGGCAGATTATGAAGATTTGGAGGAGGATATAATTTAGGGAATTTATCCCCACTATAGGAGGATCAATATTAAATAATAAATCAACAAGATATTCTAGAATTATGGCACATATTGTGGAGCTCCAATTATTGAGAAAATATAGGAACGTGTTCCCTGCGATTTCACGCATATTCCTAGTATTGGGAACCAAATCCACTAATCAAGGGAGCTTGGTGGGGAAATCTTCCTCATTTCATGGGAAATGATTCCTAATCATTTTGTATAAGCACCAAGTCGAATTTTCCTCTAGGGGTGGATTTTTCTTAGTCTTCTTGTGGAGAGAACTTGTATTTTTGCAGCTCCACTTTCATTTTCTAGAGGGATATAACTATATTGATGGAAATAATGAAGATTGGTGACATGTTTAGCTTCTAAATCTTGGTCTCCTTCATAAGACTCTGAGTTTCCTTGGACTTGGCCATCCTAGGAGCCTCAGATCCCTTTTGTATCATTTACTTTTCTTCTTTTAACTTCTTATTCACATGCATCTCTTGTTCTTGTCTTTTTTCTATTTATGCATTTAGTATTAATGATTTTTTGTTATAGGATTGGGTTAAATGGTTGAAGTAAGTTATTTTTCAGGATCACAAGCATCATTTCATAATTGTAACAACTTTGGAATGTCATAGTAATCATTGAGCTACTTGGATTAGCTTGCTTATTCCCAAATCTAAATTTCTGGAAGTCCCTTGTGGTAAATAACAATAAATTTATGTTATCTTTTAGAGCATGCTAACAAGATTCAATTGAGTTGATTCCACTTGCAATATATCAAAAACAAAATCTAGTTAATAAAAAAAGCTACCCCATTTCATTTGAACTTGATTAGGTTAGGCATTTCATAGATTTACTATCTCACTAGTTCTCGAATTTCTAGAGTTTAGACTAGTAATTTTGTGTCATTTTTTAGCATGGGTTAACATAGGTATTTTTGAGTGATTACACTTGTAATAGAGACCTAAGACATCCTAGTCAATAAAAAAATATGTCCCATCCAATTTGGGTTCAATTTTCTTGGTCATTCGGTGAATTATAGTTTCTTGTCGTAAATCCGTTGTTTCCTATAGTAGTCTTCCAATGTGTATATATTTGCCCAAATTCATTCAAGAACCTTGGTTATTATCCTTTAGGGTTGAATCAAGACCCCAAGGCTCTAAATATATGAAATACTAAATACCACTTAGGACATTCCTCTTTTCCCATGCAAAACATTTCAGTGATTTGGGCTAATGAGAAAAACTATGAATTGGATAATACAATGATGCTTTTCTTGATTGACACATCTAGTGAACTTTGTTAATGGATCTAAACTCTTTTAAATGTAATGGTTGAAATTTAGTTCATGATCTTTACTTTATGCAATTAGAATATGTTTCTTTCCTTGTATTTTCTTTCTTGCAATTGGTTCAAGTTTCCATTTTGAGAATTTAATTTTCTGCAATTAGTTTAGGATTTGATTTCATTACATGCACTCCATTACATCATGACAACAAAGGAAGGACACATTGTATGCTACACATATATTGCAATACCTCTTAAGTTTGTACGAACCCTAGGTTGATAATTAAAGTTGGTAGCCTTGGGAGTTGCAACATTTTTGTTGCAATACTGAGGCTCATCACTTTTTTGTGTCGTTGCAGGGGAGGTGTCAAAGCATGCCTTGTTTTCTTCCCTATTTAATTCATTTCTTTTTAATTTTTGGAAAAACAAAAACTAAGGCTATGAAGAATCACTGCATTCACTTCTGCTTAATTTTCCTAAGCCTTTAATAGTTTTTCCTATGCCTCAATCAACCTATTATTATTTTCCTTCCAACTTTTGTTCTTTGCCCTCAGATTCCTCGGTGTATATACTAAATCAAGAGAGTAATATTCTCCTTGATGTTCAACTGACCTTTCCCATTCCACTTATTTTAAGTCAGGCCTGTAAGGGGAGTTATGTGAACTATTGTCTACCACTCTGCTCTTTATCTTTGATATTCTATTTCCTACAACATACCATGCCAGATAAACCAAATATAAGAGATAATAAAAAAATTACCTCATTTTATCTCAAGGGAGGCTATTGCACTTGCACAGGCCAATCCAAATTAGCATGAGACAATATCACAAGCATATCAATTCATACATAAATATCGTAACCATAATAATGAAAATGCATGCATAGTAAACACATACACAACTAACATGCATGCATAACAATCACATTTACCCCAAGGTCCAATGTTGCAACCGCACTTTGATATCGATACCACTATGTAACACCGATATCATAGGAAAGGTTGTAGGGTGTTGTAGCCAAATTCCACCACGTGAATATAATGAAAACATAGAATGTTGAAGAGTAGGATTTATTTCTTTAAGTTCTTTTGGGGACAAGGTTTTCCTTATTGGGCCCATAATATTACATGATAATATTATAATATTTTAAATTTGGAAAGCAAATGGGCTTTAAAGAGCATTTTATCGCTCTTGGCCTATTGGATAGAGCACTTTTTTTTCTTTTTTTTTTTTAATTATGGTATGAGGCCCAATATTGAGGCTTTAATTCCTTACCATACATATGCCACCAAAGTTTACAACAAATCATGAAGCTAGCATCCAAGCTGATTACCAAGCACCAAGAGAGGAGCCCTTAAGGGCCCATATATCAGATGAGGTGTTGTGTTTTTTTTGGGATGTGACTGCATATAAACACCAATTACCAATGTGGGATGTTGGTATATATCGGGATGAAATTGAGTTTTTAATTGACACATACTTATCAAAACTGGCTCATTGTGAAACTTGGAACCCCTAAGATCAATGTCAAAAGATATTAATGTTATCAAGTGAGAAGTTTGCAAGCAATTGATTGTTGTAAATAATGGAGAATTACATCTAATGCTCGAGCCTATGAAAGATATTGAGGATGACACTCTTAATAATGAGTCTCAGGGGGACAAGCAAGGCATAAATTCCTAAGTTAATCATTGGGTAAATATTTTGTGCCTGTGCCGGGGATAATCAATGGGTGGAAGGAAAAAATGGGCATATAAAATGATCTAGTCATTATGTCATATTCACAGGCCTCAGTACCTTTCTCCTACTCTCCATTCTACCGATGCATAAAAAACTATTCTATTTATTTTTGGCACATCAAGCGAACCAAAGATCATTTCATGGATGCACGTAAAATCAAGTATGAGTGGAGTTGTGTCATGGGCACACTTCAATGTTAAAGATGGACATGTATTTTGCTAGATAATTTTTTTTGGCTAGATAATGGGTTTTGTTTTAGTTTACTCATGCTTTTTCAGTGGTGCCACTATAACCCTTTATTCTAGTCCTCCTCTTGATTGTGGTCTTGGAGTCAAATGGATATGATTTTTGCAAGTACCAACACTATCCATAGTTACAATGTACTTTCTTCAAATCGACAAAATCTCGACAGCATAAGCTTCATGGAGTTTATGTTAAGGAGAGATCCCTAGAAGCAGTTTGGCCAGACCGCTTATTTCCAAATCAATGGCCATAATTTATCCCTCGGGAACTCATCTTCTATTCCCAAAACTACCAAAGAGCTCTCGAGGGATGGTTTGTTATTTCCTCAAACCACGAGTCATTTAACAACTCACGTATGATGAAGATCGAGACCACCTTTTCTTTTATCTAAGATCAAACATCTTTTTAAAATTCTAAGCTATGTTAAAGGTGTCACTTAATTAATAAACATGGAAACTCATTTAATATTATATATGTTTACATATATAATATTCAAATTCATTGTTGTATTATTTTGAAAAGGAGTCATTTATATATATATATATATATATTTATTTATTTATTTATTTATTTCAAAATGTTGACATCATGAATGACTCATCTAAAAGGGGTTCATTATTGTTTTATAACTGATTCTTGAATAGTAAGTTGTGAGAAGGGAAAAGAAATTCTGGAGAAAACATTTGAGAGGGTTGGGAGGTTTGTATTTTTGGATTCATGAAGACAATGTAATGAGTAAACCTCTCTTAAATTGAAGGATATAAATCAGCTTGATTCCAATTCTTGGGGTACTACAAGAATGTTCCCTTTGTTGTGCTTCTGTTATTTTCATTGTATTTTTCTTATGCTAGTATGAGTGTTATGAAGCTATTGGTTTATTTTTATAAACATATTAACTAATGTTGTGACCATAACAGAGAGTACCTGTAAATTTTACTTAAAGAAGCCTTAATAAAGTGATCCACCATGCTAGAAACTCACCCATGATTATTTTAATTTTCATTATTCATTCTGCATATGCTAAGCCTAGATTCTTAATTCCCTGAGCCATAAATTTATGTCCTCTTTATCTTTCTTCCAAGTCACTTTCCAATATAAAAACTTGTAAACCTTAGTTATTTTGGCCAATTTGGTTTTAAGGATAGGTTTTAGAATTATATCATTTGTTGCAAGATCTCATGGCCTATCACATCGACCAAAGATTTTAAAAGTTTTTCATTAATATTCATATGCCTTAGGCACTGGTTCCCCCACTTCTAGGAACTATCTTAGAGGAAACAACACAAGGAACAAAACTTGCTCCGATACGACTCTGTAACCACCTCCTCCTACATTTACCTACTTTTACAAGCTCTCCATGGTAAACATGAGCTAAGTGCTACTATGACATGATCTAACCTCCAAATTCTAGTTATAAAAGTGGGGCCTACAAACTAAAACACATACTACCACCCCTCAGGGACAATAGATCACTCAGTAGCGTGATAACCACCCTTGGTGATCAATCCATGAGATGTAACTCATTCTTACAGGCATGACACCGTAGTCACACCCACAACACACTGTGTATGCAGTTACAAGGCTCCAACAGTACCCATAAGCCTATCTACATGTGGTTATGACCCCAATCTTCCAGTTCTATGCATGAGATTGAAATATCTATGCCACTTGTTTAGGGCTAGCTTTCAGACCACTGCCCAAAAGTGCCCAAAACCTTGTAGAATAAAATCAATGATGATAACAAGTCTAAACAACCAATACTCAAGAAATATATTGACCAAGACATACCTAATACATGACACGCATTCCATTAAATAGATGGTAAACATAGAAACTGTAGTTCATAAATGCATATTTGATCATAAACTTCTGAACTACATCAAGGAATTATCAAGGAGGTCTAATTCCCTCTCAAGGTAACTATAATAACACTTGTTATCCCATGAATTCATCAATCATTCAATAACTTATCAATCATGAACATTATCCATAGTAAGAGAAAATCACCTAACCAAGCATATAACCAACATATAACCAAAATATAATCCATGAAAAATAAGTGATAATATCGACACAACTAGTACATGTGCTCATCAATCATAATAAGAGAATAACTCATATTAACATATGCAAAGGCCAACCAAGTTAGAGACTTCCATGTACCACCTGCCCATTGGGCTGAACCAAATCTCTCTTCATCCAGTCACCCCCATGCCATATTGCAACAATGATTGTGGGATCATATGGGTTAAACCAAAATAGAACCAACAAGAGCTTCCAAAGGCCAAACCACCTCAGCCCACTACCATAGAGATTTTTCCTAATCCGGTCCAAAAATCACTAACATCAAAACAAGCATGGATGCCTCTGACTTCCTTCCCATCTCTAGAGGAATTTTCCTATCTCCACCCATCCGTTAAGAGTTCCAGGAGAAAGCCCATATCCACCCTTAACCCTTGGGAATTTTCCCGAGACCACCTCAACGAGGATCCAAGTCTACTCGACATCCAAATCTAAATCAAATAGAAAACCCACTACATCATGGATATTTAGGTTATGGCAAGGAAAGGTTGAAGCCACTGCCAATGCAGGAAATCCCATGCCAATGAAAACAAAATAACCAACATGCATGTACCATGCTTTGAAATATTGGAAAATAAATCACACATGAAACTTATTACTTGCAATGAAATCCAATCGTAGCTGTTGATCCAACCTTCATTTTCATTGTCCTCCAATTCCTTGATTGTTCTTTTCTTACTTTTCTCCAAGTCAAAATATATACTAGGATGCTCCAAGAATTCTCAAAGTGTGCCAGAGTATAAGAGTACTGATGACGAGAGCCAAAATTTAAATTGAAAAATATGTAATGACCAAAAGATGTGCATTGCTTCTTTGTTGACGTTTTATCACTAATGTCTAGTCTCTTGATTTTCTTTTCCTTTTTCTTTCATTTTCCTCTAATTTCTCTCCAATTTCTTTTAAAAGCATATTTGTGTCTCTTCATCTCCCTTTTCTCCTATTTTCCGTTAACTCCTTAATTAAATTCAAATGATTTCCTCTTGCCTTTGTCGATGCATTTTCCAACCATAGCGATTTATAAACCATAAGTGATACCCACCATAATGTTTACCTGCAATTAAACTTGGAATACATGTCCCATGAACTCAATTTTATTTTATTTATATGGAAAATCAACTAGGGGTTGTTATATTTATTCCTCTACTTTTTCCATTCTAAAAGCACGAAGATGGATGAAAAACAATATAATGATCCAATATGGAACACACGTCGCACTTTTGGGAGGCTCTTGGTCCACAAAATCTTCTACTAAATGAGGTGAGAAATTTTTTCCTCTACCTTCTCTTGAGTGTACCATTAAGATTTTCCTAGAAGTTTTCCTTTCAACCGAATTTGCCAAAGGTCATTCTACCCTTGTCTTATAGTTATGGACATCTTTTGTAAGAACTGTATCCTCGATTAACTCTACATGAGAATTTGGTGCCATATTATCCACAAAAGGTAAGACCTATTCCTCTTATTGATCTAACATGGAAGGATCATAAGGCCTGAGATTCTCCACATTCACAATTGATTAAATGCACATGTACGGGGGAATATTGAATTTATAGGCATTATCTCCCACCTTTTCCAGTATATCGAAGGCACCATAAGACAAAGCCTTCATTTTCTTACTAGGTACCTATAACCTCTCCTTGTTTAACTATAACCATACTTTGTCTCCCACCTTGAACAACTTCTCTATTATGTGTTGATCATGTTTGTCCTTTCATTTTACCTGCGAATTTTGCAGTGTCTCTTGCACCTATATATGAATCTACCTGATCTTTTCTACATTTTTTTTAGCCCTAAAGGCATCCCCTGTAAGATCGTCCCTCACTCCTCATTGCTTCCCATATGCATTATACAAAGGATAAGGCAAAAAATATCCATAAAGAGTTTCAAATGTGGACTTAATAGTATATGTGTGGACCACTCTGTTATAAGGCTATTGTATATATACTAAGTTTTCATCCTAGGTCTTTGAATGCTTCTAATTATAACCCATCAAAAGATGAACCCAAGTCTTGTTGACTACCTTTTTCTACCCCTTTTTTTGAGGACCTCTTCAACTTGGTGTCCATCTTCTCCCACAATGATGTCCAAAATTCAATAAGAATTCTTGTGTCCCTTTGTAAAACGATGCTCCTTGGTATCCCAAAGTGCACCCATACTTGTCTAAAGAACAATTTTGCTTCTTCTTTCCCATTGATGGTCTTTTTATAGGGCATAAAAACACACATCTTTCTAAACATTTAAACTACCACAAACAGGTAGTCATGTCCCTTCTTGGTTGTTGGTAAACCTCCCATAAATTCCATGGAAATGCTTTCCTAAGTATGAGTGAGTATAGATAAGGGATGATATAGATCCTATTTCCTATTACAAGGCATGTTGATACAATAAATCATGCATCCTCTTATGAACCTAGCTGAATTTTTTTGCATCTTGGTACACATACCTCTACAAGTTGACCACTATCTTCCCTTCACCAAAGTTCCTTGCAACCTTAGAGGTGTGAGCCTCTTTGATTAGCTACAAAAAATCACCTTTAAGAGAAAATAACTTATCTAGCCTGTAGAGTATCCCATTGTGGAGATGGTATTCAATGGTGTTGTCACCATCATGCACATGAATTTGGTTATGCAAATATTGAAACACCCTTGAAGTCCTCATCTTGCGACTATGCCTCTCTATAAGCATCATGGGTGAATGGCTCCATGTGCATTAAAGTTCCCAAGGTTATGATATTTTATGTGGGTGGCCTTGAAAGCATGTCGACCAACTTGTTTGTGTTTCGTTTCTTATACTTGATCACTAAATGAAACCGTAGTAGAAATCCCATCCACTTGTAATTCTTAGTTTGTTGTAACTTACTCTGGGCCTATAGGTACTATGGTGGTTGTTGATATCTCGAGATTATTGTCTCCTTTCCCATCAGATAGTGCTTCCACTTCTTCATAGCTTGCATCGGAGCATATATCTCCTTGTCATAGGTAGGGTAGTTAAGAACTTCCCCATGAAATAATTTAGAATGGTAGCATACAGGCCTTCCTCCCTACGTCAAGACTGGTCCCATAACATACCCACTCACATCCATCTCCACTCTGAAGGGTTTCTACAAGTTTGGTAATTTTAGAGTTGATGCTTTACTAATCTTCTTCTTTATATCCTCAAAGACCTTCTATTGACCCTTTCCCCACTGGAAACTCTTGCCACTTGCTGTTATGGCATGGAGTGGCACCGCTACCACTTAAAACGAGGCTATGAACTTCTTCAGGTATTGTGTTGCCCCAACTAAAATCCTAACCTCTGAAACACAAGTAGGAATTGACAATTTCATTATGGCATCCATCTTGGAAGGATCTATCTTCAACTCTCGTCCACCTATTACATACCCCCGATACACCAAATACTATAACGCAAACTCACACATCTTGAGATTTGTAGTAACCAATGCTTCTTTAATGTCTCCAAAATCTATTCCAAATGTGAGATGTGCTCCTCCCAGGTAGCATTGTATACCAGTATATCATCCAAATGGTCCATAACAAATGAATCTATAAAAGGGGGCAATATATCATTCATTAACCTCATAAATATAGTTGGTGCATTACATAGGATGAATGACATGGCTAATCACTCATGCAAATCTTTCTTGGTTTTGAAGGAAATTTTCCATGTATCTTCTTCTTTGACTTGAACGTGGTGATATCCATACTTTAAGTCCAGCTTGGTGAAGTACTTTTTTTGCTAAAACAAATCCAACAAATCATCTATCTTGGGCAGGGGGTACCTATTCTTGAGCATGATTTTGTTAAATTCCTTGTAATTAATTAACATATGGAAACACCTATCATTCTTTAGTGCAATGATGATGGGTGACCCACATGGTGACATATTTGGTCGAATGACACCCTGTTCTAGTAGTTGTTACTACTGTTTCTTCACCTCACTTTCTTATATAATAAACTACATGTACAACCCAAACTTTGGCAATAGGAGGTTTGGAAATAGATGGACGTTGTGCTCCACTTCTCTCTTGGGGGGTAACCCTTTAGGATCTGTGAACTATTGATGCTTGGAAATGTCCTAGCTCAACACGTGAGAAGTTGTCGAGTTAGAGTCCCAATTAAAATATTTTTTGTTGTGATGGCAATCATGACTAGTTCAAATGGGTTTCGAGTTACCCGTGTCCTAGAACTAGTCTAAGTTAACTAAACTAGTATGTACAATATGCACAAGAACAAACTTCAATTTGTTTACGAGTGACGGTTATCAATATTAAGAGACTAAAGGGAAAAAGGAGTCATCATGATATCATTTAGGTGATATGATCCTTTATGACGTCACTGAAACGAGGGCTTAGTCTAGCCACTATGAGGCTTGCTCCTTCGCAAGGATACTTAAGAGAATAAAAGAATATAAAATAAATGCAAACAAAGATTAATATTAAGATATAAGAGAACAAAGTGGGATTTTTTGTGACCAAAAGAAGGATAACCTTACTCTCAATCAAGGAACTAAAGATGAATCAAGGGGAGAGAATTGTGATTAAACCGAGTATTAGGATTTATTTATAAATCTTCAAAATGATTTGGAGATTTACAAATGATTTACACACTTATGCCATGAAATGACCTTCATAAATAATTATTAATATGACTTCAACTACATACCTCAAGTTCAATCAAATAATATAGACTCATTGTAAGATCTACATCAAACTAAGAAAATAATTCTTAAGTTCAATATAGCTTAAAACAAGATTAATTTATAATAAGAAAAATAAATAGTTATTCAACCTTTACCAGCTAATCTCCATGAATCTATTAGAAATTTAGACTTGCAAAAATCAATGAGAAAGATTCTATATAAGTTAAAATTGCATTTTAAAGTCCAAACTTATTAAGTCTAAAAGGAAAACAAAGTGTTATTTTTATATTATTATTATATATTACATATTGAATACCATGCACTAAAAAAATTCATATTACAATATATATACATACATTATATAGAATGAATTATATACAAATGTATATATGATATATTATATTAAAATAATTGGTGCATTAGGTACAAAATATAAACAACATACAAAAATAACACTTCATATTTGTATAACGCCCAATATAGATAGAATGTGAGAATAATATAAAACTTCCCAGAATAAAACTGATAGCGGCTACAGGGCTAATTTAACAGCAAAATTACACATGGATTTTTAGAAAACAAAGCGTTTCACCATTAACATGAACGAAAACACCTTATTGAATAACCGTAACTGGGCTGATTTAGTGAAAAACACAAAGCATAACCAGAACTCCCTTTCGATTTCTGAACGTCTGATCCCCGTTTTTGGGCAAAAGCTAACCAGCTTGCTACAGGGCATTAAATGTCTGGTTAGCTGCATGCCCTATAACTGTATAACACACAATCATTATTTTTCATTTATGTTGTTACAGGTACTGTGTGTTATATAGTTATAAGGCATGCAGCTAACCAAGCATTTAATACCCTATAACAGGCTGGTTAGCCCCCGTTCTTCACTGCTCTACGTGCTGCCTTTCACTGAGCTTCAATTGTATTGACAGTTAAAAAACAAAGTCAAATGGTGGTGTTCCTTTCACATATCGTCGTTCATGTGTTTATATCCTCAACGTAGATAATCTGCATGCTTATTATCCCTGCCGCAGGCGAGGGTATAACCGTATTAAAAAATACGTTGATCTTTCAATTAATTAAATTCATGTCTCATAAAAATGTGCGAAAAAGTGGACATTAGAATTATAATATTTATTTTTATAATATATTAAATTAATTTTTTGATAGTGAAAAAAGAGGTACTCTTATTTAGTAATCATTACTTCATTTCTCATTAAATAATGACAATTCATTTGCACCATGTAGAAAATGATAAGTGACATGACATGTTATTGTAAATATTTATTATAACTATTTACAAATAAATAAATATATCTTTCAATAACTACCTATTTAAATATGCCTAAACTTTATATACATTAGACTTTATTGCTTCTTACTATGAACTTAATTTAAAATTAAAAAATATATAAAATATAAAAATTCTACTCAAGTATTCTTATTGAATCTGCAATGTGTAAAATCATATCATCGATTATTGCGAATAAGGTACTTAGCATATACATGAAATTATTGAATCTGCAATGTGTAAAATCCATTGCAAAATCATATCATCGATTATTGCGAATAAGGTACTTAGCATAGACATAGATTTCAGTCTTTCCAGATAATCAATTTGCTAATTAAATGCTCTTTGGTGGCTCTATTCTCCATCGCGGTGTTAATATATTATCCATTTGTCATTAATATATTCTACAAGTGATAGCATACATGAGTCTAATCACAAAGGTGGAATACGGGAATAATGGTAGCCCATACGAGAGTCTTATGGCATGACTGCAATACAGAGAGCCCATCTCCATGTCATTACATTATCTTTATTGAGAATCAGGTTTCGAGCATTCTGATGCATTTCAGATGCAACCTGTTTTTCTGGGTAATCTGTGATACATATCATATTTTATATTCTTCCACCTTTACTTAAAGGAAATGATTAAAAGAACATGTAGCAGGAACCTAGAACAAACATCTGTCTTTTCGGAGTAATCTGTGATTAAATGCATATCATATTTTACACTCTTCCACCTTTACTTAATGGAAATCAGTAGAAGAACAGAGGTAGTAACTTAATGGAAATCACTAGAAAAACAGAGGTAGTAGGAACTTAGAAAAACAAAGGTAGCAAGAACCTATTGGAGCAGGTAGCCGAGGTAACGGCATTGAGCGATATCACGAAAAAATAGAGGTAGAAGGAACTGGAAGGAACATTGGTAGCATCTGTGCAACTGATTGAAGGTATGGCTTGCTACAGTTTTTGTACTTTTGTGGTTTTTTCTGTTCAGTTTGTTCATTGTAACTTTATTTCCTCTGTGCTATTGTGTGTATTGTTCACTCTGGTTTTCTTTTGTTCAGTTTGCTCCTTGTAACTTTCTTTCCTCTGTGCTGTTATGTCTGTTGTTCACTTATAGAGTGGATAACTCACTCCCATCATCAGCGCTCAAGAATGCCCATATTACTTATATGTAGTTAGAACACTAAGGCTGTAAAATGCACATTGGTTATCTGCAATTAGGGTTTTTCACCGAATCCAGGCTAGGCTCAGATATTTTGGCAAAACTCTAAAATTTCCTGAATGTTATTGAACTGTACTTTAAATTCCTCAAATTCCACTCTGAAACTTTAAGTTTTGATAAAGAATGTGGAACAAGTTGGGCTCAGATATTTTGGCGGAATTCTAAAATTTCCCGAATGCCATTGAACTTTCCTTTAAATTTATCAAATTTCACTATGTAATTTTAAGTTGAGATAAACAATGTGGAAATGGAAATCACCGCTGTTCGAATCCGGGCTCGGAAATTTTCCTAAAATTTCTGCAGCGCCAATGAACCCTCTGTGTTAACATCGAACCAAGCTACTTTTATTCTCATTGAGTTTAAAATTTCTCTAAAATCTAAACAATGTTGGAGATATGAGTATAGGTCTGGGTGGTATTGTCGTTATCACGTTCTCACACAGTAAATAAAGTATAATACCATATGATAAATACTCACTCTAATAGTTTGTTGACTTAGGGCTTTGATGTTGTTACAGTTCACTGTCTAACCCTAAATATCAACCTTTGGTGAACAAACAAATCGTGTTCTCAATTATTGATTTTGGTAAGGGGAAATGTTTGTTTTAGATGCATGGGAGCTGGGAACTCGAACTTCGTATTATGGCGGTATAGCCCACACTAACGTGGGGACTGCTAAATTCGACCAATTTATACACACAATCAACTCTTTATGCCGAAGCAGGGTGTGAACCCCTATCTATGATGGTGGGGATGTCTCAATTTCTGGATGATTGTGGGGATTTATTTTCTCCCTTTTTTTGGTAAATTATACATATGGAGTTCTTTGAGACATGCTTTGCTGATTTTCTTCAGCTTAACTGCCATGTTCGAGCTACCAGATTCGAGTCTCGAGGGGTAGCTATTTCAAAATAATTCGCCAAGTCATGCTCCTAGCCTCATCTCCTTGAAACTAATGCCTAATGGCAATGGGCATCCTTCTCTCTATCTCACTCTCACTCACTCACTCGTTTGACTCTGGAGGAGTGTCTATTTCAGCAGAATAGTCTCTCATCCCTATTGAAACTCATACCTAACGGGTGGGGAAGACCATAATGATAATGGAACCTGGTGGAAATTTAACATTATCTCAATATTCCGTTGCCTTTTGTCTATCTGTTAGGTCTGTTATGTTTTTCAACGTTGCCACCACCTTTCAAAAAATGGAGAAACTACAATGGATAAATATGGAAAAATTGAAAATATAGTTTATGTCCAAAGAATGGTTCCATAACGCCTTTTAATTTTGTTCTCACGCCTTTTAATTTTGTTCTCCCAAAGGTTCCACTGATATTGAGAGTTGAAGAGGAGATTCACTCAAGGATTTCAGAGATGTTTTGGAATTAGATACCATCACCAGAAAAGTATCATCAAAGAAAATAAATTATGTAAAATTTTCATTTTAATTTTAAGTTCTAATGTTTAAGGCACACAGTCTTCAAGTGTTTGCCATTGCCCAGTGACTATGTTAAAGAAACTGACCCGTTAAATCATAAACGGTGGCACTGGAAAAAGGATTTAAGTGGTATTGCTATCCCACTAAACTTACAATACTAGATTTTTTGACTTCTCCTTTTGTTCCATTCTTGATAATGTCAAATAAGATTGTGCTATGTTGTATGCGTAGTTGCAGATTAAGGAAATAAGTGATACTACTTCAATTAAAGATGTTGCTAGCCAATTGATTGCCACTTGAGAAATATCACTCGAAAACACTCACTCTTATTTCAATAATAGATCAATAAGTCACCACAATATCATGTACCTCTAGTTAATTTATGTGATTAGAGTGTTTTCACCTTATGAAACAATGCTTAGGAACCAGTGAGCTTTAAGTACATGTATGCACAAGTAATGAATGACCACTAACAATAGTTCAAATAAGAGGCAAATTGACTGTAGATATAGTGCAAGTGGATTTAAAATAGGGAGAAGCTGAGGGTTAGTATCAACACATGCAATGAAATCAATCATTAGACGCTGCCTTTAGCTGTCAAATGCAAGGTATAAGAGACAAGCAGAAAATTTCAGAAGTGTAAAGAATGCACCAGCTCCTAAAAGTACCACTGTTAAGGTGAGATAAGCCTACTCCAGCTTACCAATCAGCCTGGGTCAATCAACTGTGACTAAGTTTAGATTAGTGAAAGAATTAGTAAGTTAGTAGATTAGTTTTCCCTTTAAATAAGGAGATAAAGGATGCCAAAGGGACCAAAATCCCAAGCTTCCCAAGAGAAAGATTCACTTCTATTAATGAAGTTACAAATGAAGAAGCCTCTTAGACAGAAACAAGGTTCCTCTTCTTTAAGAAGATTTACAATGTAATGAAGTTACAATGAAGAAGCCTCTTAGATAGAAACAAGGTTCTTCTTCTTTAAGAAGATTTACCATGACTATGACATAGATCTCCCTCGGAAGCAAAACTAATGCAGCTATAATCTGATCTCAAAATATTTCAAGAAATTCAGTGGATCAACATTCAATCACTCTCGGCCTTCAACAATGATGAATATAGTCTAGAATTCTTACGGCCTATGTGAGAAATAGGCCTCCGAGGGTCACAAAAAATAGGGAGAGTGGACCTTCTAGGAGGAACTTTTCAGCTTCTGCAAAACACAAATGATAATAAAAAATGATGCAAGGATTTTTGCATAAAATCAGTACTGGTTAGTTGATAATTTTGACAGTGAAATTGAGGTCTATTCAAAGCCAAATCAGACGACCAACAAGAAATGACACAAACACTACAAAGAACTGATCGAAACCCTTTATGGCCACTCCAGAAAATGATCACAAATTTTAGTTAAATCTTATTCCGATTCGGGGGTAATTTTTTATTAAGTTTTTTATGCTTCATCTTCTCCAGAATCAATTTAAACCCTCTTTCAATTCACTCCTTGTTCATGAGAGAAGGAAAATATAAATGGAGCTCACAGCTTTGAGAGAAATAACTCAAAATCAAAGAGAGATTAGACTCACGGTTACTGAACGAGGTGGGATTGGGTAGGGAAAGAAACATTCTAAAAGTTTAAGTATGGGGGATTACGCAGTGCATTATATTAGATATCATTTTGGGATTCAACTGCGTTAAGTAAGTCATTCAAACGTATGACCATTTCCATGAGAGGTAGTCGTAACTGACTAATTTCTCATGATTTTTGAATAGTTCACTTAGCACTCATTGCATCGGGTGATGCTCACAGGGGTGAAGAAGTGGGATTAAAACTAGTGAAATGTGGAGAACGAATCACATAGCATCAATCATCACTTCCGGGGCTTGCACCCGGTAACCAGGACTTCCCAGGAGGTCACCCATCCCAGAACTCCTCTGGCTCAAGCGCGCTTAACTGTGGATTTTTTTCCACAATCAAGCCCACTTAGCTTGCTACCCCATTTGCAAAACCTTAGCAAGTATTGTGCCTCATGAACCATTCAAGTAGAGATCCCTTGACTCTTTTTGAATTTAAGTATGGGGGATTAAGCAGTGCATTATATTAGATATCATTTTTGGGATTCAACTGCGTTAAGTAAGTCATTCAAACGTATGACCATTTCCATGAGAGGTAGTCGTAACTGACTAATTTCTCATGATTTTTGAATAGTTCACTTAGCACCCATTGCATCGGGTGATGCTCACAGGGGTGAAGAAGTGGGATTGAAACTAAATGTGGAGAACGAATCACATACATCAATCATCACTTCCAGGGCTTGCACCCGGTAACCAGGACTTCCCAGGAGGTCACCCATCCCAGAACGCCTCTGGCTCAAGCGCGCTTACTGTGGAGTTTTTCCCCACAATCAAGCCCACTTAGCTTGCTACCCCATTTGCAAAACCTTAGCAAGTATTGTGCCTCATGAACCATTCAAGTAGAGATCCCTTGACTCTTTTTGAATTTAAGTATGGGGGATTACGCAGTGCATTATATTAGATATCATTTTTGGGATTCAACTGCGTTAAGTAAGTCATTCAAACGTATGACCATTTCCATGAGAGGTAGTTATTAAACTCATTTAAACTATATACATTAAAATAAAAAAATTAGTAAGTTATAATCATTTCTATATAACACAATATTTGTAAATATATTTTACGGTTTTGTTTCCAATAATATCTTAAATTTACAATTACACACCTATTCCTCGCACAAAATGATGATGGAAAATTATTTTAGTTTGTAAATATATTTTACTAATTTTTTTTTTAATTTACAACTAAGCACATTTTTCACCAATTCTTATAATCTTATGATGAAAAAATATTATTACTTAAAAATTGAGATAAAGATTAATGATATAATGCAAAAATCTCCTGGCACAAATATTAACCTCAAATTTAAATGGAAAAAAAACTATTAATTCAATAAACTATCAAAAATTTCATTCATTAAAACACTTTCACCTATATCAAAATGAAAATCTCATAAAATATAGCCAGATTATATCCATAAAACCATTACGGTTTCATAACAAAAACTGTTTGTAAGAGGACGAATCACTAAAGACAATTTAGGCCTTCTAAAAATCTCAAATTTGATATCCAGAAGATTTCTTATTGAACGTTTTAGCTTCTTGGTTCATCCAAAAGGGATGACCGTTGCTCTAAACACATACATGTATCGCTCTAAACCAGTGTTGCACTGATCGCGATTAAATCGGAAAATCGAGATTTTTTCAAATCAGCGATGTTATCGGCCAATTAAATTGCAATTTTTTCGGCGATTTTTATGAAAAAATCGCGATATTTTCATAAAAATCACGATTCGATTTCAAAAATCATGGGTCTATTCGGAAACACGTTATATAACCAAAAAACACGATTTTTATAATTCATTTGCACAACAGAGAGGGGCACGTCGGCAGCGACGGGGTTTTGGAGACTTGGAGGAGAAAAACAAAGCTGAATCCACTGATTGGAGGAGAAAAATGGAGTGAGAGCTAAGTAGGAGACGAATTTTCTCCATCAAACCGGTATGGGCACCAACATTTTGTGTTTTGTGGCTTTGTTTTGGTTTTTTTTTCTATGTTTTTGGTTGGGTTTGGAATCTGGATAACCCATTGTTTATCAAAAGAATTCAATGGGTTATCAAATATTTTTGAATTGATTTGAATCTTGATGGGGTTTTTGTCATTTGATTTTTCATTTCGTTTGTTAAAATTTCTTAAATTGTATGTAATTTTTTTTTAGTTTTTGTACAATGTAAATTGTAAGTTTGTAACTTGTAAATTGTAGTCATTATAGTTATTTTTCCATAGGTTCACCGAATCACCATTCAACTTCAAATTCAAAGTTCAAAGTTCAAAGTCAAACATGCCAAGGAAATTGGACCCTCTGCGGGAATTTGGTGACCCTGATGGAGGGATTGAAGAACGAACTTGTCTTACAAGTTGTGTGGGCAACATATGTCAGGGGGGGTGTACAGATTGAAGTATCACCTTGCATAAGTCCCTGGATTTGATGTAGGGCCTTGTTCAAATGAAAATCCATAAATCATCCGAAGAGCCATGAGATCATTGGAAAATTTAGAGCACACTAAAGAGACCAAATCAAAAATGAAGAAGCAACTAACAAAGTCAGGTGAACAAGGAAGTGGCACTGGTTCTGATTCAGCATCAATGAACCTGGTAGCTGCCTCATCATTTTTTGTTCCTAGAACCACGCCTGGTTCACAGTCATCTATCACTTCAATGATTAAAAAAACTGAGAAAGAAAAAGCTGACAAGTTGTTGGCCAAATTTCTCATTTGGAGTGATATTCCTTTCAGCATTGTAAGGAGTAATCCATTTTTCCAACCTGTTGTTGATGCTATTGCAGTTGTTGGCCTAGGGTACAAAATCCCTTCTTATCATGACATTAGAGGCCAGATTTTTCAAAATGAAAAGGTTGACTGCACCAAAATATTAGAGGAGTTTAGGGAATCATGGGCACAAATAGGATGCACTGTGATGTCAGATGGTTGGAATGAGGGGAGAGCCCTTATAAACTTCTTGGTTAGTTGTCCCAAGGGGACTATGTTTATGAAATTTGTTGATGCATCTTCACATATCAAAGATGCAAAAACTTTAAGTGATTTGCTAGATGCGTTTATTTTGGAGGTGGGTGCAAAATATGTTGTCCAAGTCATAACGGACAATGTTGCAAATTATGTTGCTGCTGGCAGGATGCTTATGGAGAGACATCCTACTTTATTTTGGACACCTTTTGCTGTACATTGTATTGATTTGATGTTGGAGGACATAGGAAAAATTTCCTTTGTCAAAGATATTGTTGACTCATCAAAAAGCATTACAAAATTTATATATAATCATACATCTGTGCTTAGCTTGATGAGAAAATTCACCAACAACAAAGAGTTGGTGCGCCCTGCCATTACACGGTTTGCCACCAGTTTCATATCTCTTCAATCCCTCTTGAATTCTATGTTGGATGTGAAGAGAATGTTTCTTTCAGAGGAGTAGCATGCTTTGACAATGAGCCGCAAACCATAGGGAGAGACCATATGCAGACTAGTTTCATACCAGGAAGACTTTTGGGTGGGAGTGCATGAGGTGTGCACTGTTATTGAACCTTTGGTAAAGGTTCTTCGATTAGTTGATGGTGAGAAGCCTGCAATGGACTATTTGTATGAGGCCATGGATAGGGCGAAAGAATCCATTCAGGCCTACTATGATGATAAGGGAGATGAGGGGTTTCAAAGACAATTCCTCCTATGGGGAGTGATTAATGAACGATGGAATAACACACTTCATCATCCCATTCATGCTGCAGGGATCTACCTGAACCCCACATTTTCTTATGCATGTGGGTTCGTATTTGACGTTGAGATCATGGATGGATTCTTAACCTGTGTTCAGAGGATGGTGTGATCTCCAGCAGAACGTACTGAAATCTCCAAAGAAATTGAGACATACAGGATGGCAGGTGGCACATTTGGCTTTGACATGGCTGTGACTGATAGGACAACTAAAATGCTAGGTATTTTTTAGTTTGTTTCAAATTTCATTGTCTCTTCAAGTCCATAACTTCATACTTTGATTCAACTTTTAAATTTCATTTTTTTCTTATGTTTATTTAAAATTTTGTTTGTAATTTTGTTGTAGATGCATGGTGGAGAATGTATGGTGCCAAGGTACCCCTTTTGCAAAAGCTTACCATTCGAATCCTCAACAAAACATGTAGCTCCTCAGGATGTGAGCGCAACTGGAGTGTATTTGAAAAAATACACAACAAGAAGCGCAATAGGTTAACACTTAAAATATTACAAATTTCCAAATAATTTTTTGAATTCATTAAACAATATATATTTTTTTTATAATTATTATTTCATGATCTTTGTACAGGTTGGACTCCCAACGACTTAATGACATGGTCTACGTCTACTACAATCTTCGATTGTGGGTGAGGAAACTTGTGAGGAAACTTGATATGGAGGCCGTCTCATTGGATGGGATTGACACCACCGCTGCATGGAGGGTTGAGGCTGAGAGGCCTCTCATGGAGTCTGTTGATGATTGGTTAGTGCAGGGGGTAGTGGAGGGGGAGGAGGAGGAGGAGGAGGCAGCGGAGCAACAGGAGGAGGAGGTGACACCACCTACGTGGGCTATCCTTGCCACTAGTAGAGGACATGGTCCACCTCCTACAGCTCCTACTCCTAGTTCTTCAACTTCTAGAGCACAACAGAGTCCACTGCCAACTCCACCGGCGTCTACATCTAGAGGGAAAGGGAAAGCTATTGCATTTTCTCGCAAGAGGGGCAGAGGAAATCAACATTATTAGACTTTAGTTATTTGGTTCATTTCATTGTATATGACATTATGACTCATGAGATACATTATTATATTTTTTGTTGATATCATGAGTTAAGACTCAGGACTTACTATTCAGGACATGATTCATTGTTATGTGTGATGTAGCACTAGAAATGATATTAAACATCTTATATATTAGTTCTTTTATCATATTTTATGTGTCAATGTATTTATTTTACGTTGTAGATGTTTTAGATATTAAAAAAATTCAAAAAAAAAAAAGAATATTTTTGTATGTTACCATTTTTTCCCGATTTTTTCCCTACTTCGATTTAATCCCAAGTACGATTAATGCAACATTTCTATAAACACCAACACAACAAAGTTTTTTATAAATCACATGCCAAACGAGCAATAATTAGAACTTGGAGCAACCAAAATCAATTTAACGCTCAACTAGCTCGTCCTCAATTTTCTAATTTAGATTTGACTCGAAAAACTTCCAATTTGTTAGGTTTCAACATATTCAAAATATTCATTTCTTTGCATTAGCCACGTTACTGACGCTTCTCTTGATATAGATTAGATAATTTGAAATCTAGTAATGCAATATCCATAAAAAGATTTTCATGCTTTAATGGAATGATTATTCTCCCAACAACTTTTGTTTTACGAATTTCATCCTTCGACGGGAGAGGAAGGAAGCCACAATGCAATTATTTGTTTCAAAGGATGGAATATCTAATATGAAATGCCATACTCCCCGTGGGATAAATCGCCTAATTCAGATATTAGTTACCCGGCATATTCATATAGAGACTATACTACTATGAAGGGCGTTCATACCATCGAGAGGTAGTTACTAGAACCATCATTTTTTGTAAATAGAGAGGAATTTATGCATAACATTGGGATGACACATGTTATGGGAGGGTAGTTGACCTAAGTTGGTGGATTGATTACTTTGGCGGCGAATAGGGATTAAAGCTGCTTGTGGCAAGTTGTGGAGGCTACTTGGGGTTCTACCACTGAACCATGTGCGAGATGGATAAACGAATAGTTTGATTCCATCGTTGAGCCTTCAGACCATGTGCTTGCCCTATAGCTCTCAGATCTCCCTTTATTGCTATTTTTGAATAGCACGGAGACCCAAATTTGAAATGGGTAAGGGGTGAGACACGAAAGGTGGAGAGGGAAGGTGGGGTTCAGGGTCTATTTTGAGTTTTGAGTTTTATATGTTAAGAAGTTGCAGCGAAAGAGATTTAGATGTGAGAGAAATGTAAATGAAGATTTATGTTATAAAATTGTTGAGGGCGTTGCAGTTTCGAGGTTGTTTGGCTATGTTGGTGGTTAATGGAGGAATCAAAACCTATATTATACATATGGCAAAGTCAGAAATGCTTGTTGGTTTGGGACATCTGGCCCAGCAGACTTGAAAGGTGGAGGTTCGACCATCCGTGGCACTCATCTGAGCGAGGTTAGTTACATGATTTTTCACTAACTTCCGGTTTTGATCTTTAATTATTTCAGTGTTGGAAATCATCAAAATACAAAACCAAAGGGTTTTTTTGGATAGATTTACTTGAAAAATTGGTGTTACTATAGTTTTAAATGGGAATTGATTGGCTTGCAATAAAATTCTGAAATTATAATTGATCAAATTTGATGATTTTGGCATGTTGTATTCCATGTATTTGTTTATGATGGGTATAGTTGTATTTTTCTTATATACTCAGAAATGAATATCAAAGTTTGTGTTATTTCTATGAAATGTTTTTTTCACTTCTTTTTTAATGCTTCACAAATGTATTCAAATGGATATTAATCAGAGTGCTTCTTTTATTTAAAAAACTTATAAAAAATGTGAGGAACATAGTTAGCTAAGTCATTAAACTTTGTGAATTTTTTTTTTTTTTCCAAGTTTTCCACTGTGTTCACCACAAAGGTATCCATATTATGGTGTTTCCAATTAGTGTCCAAATCAACCGTTAAGTATGACTAATCTTCGAGGAATATAAGCCTAAACACTCTCACAAGTGAAATGAGAAATAGTGAAATGAGAATTAGTTAAAAGACACGGGAAAAAATAGCACCCTTTCTTCCTTTTGTAAAATCTAAACCTCATTTCTCAACAGATTTGTCAGCGATCCAAAATCTATGAACTTTGTTAGTGATTTCTAATATTTCTTTAAGTAACTTTTCCAAAAATATTCATGTACACTATGTTCAGTGTTCAAAAGACAAAAGAAAAAAGCACCCATTTTTCCTTTATGCAATCACCATTTTACAACAAACTTGTAAGAGTCCAAAATCTATGGTTTTTTACGTGATTACTCTACTTTTTTTTAGTTGTTTACGTCCCTGATGATGGGTTTAAGTGTTCACTAAAAAAATTCGGATTACAGATATTTGGAATGCTGGTTATCCAAAACATGCATATAAAGTATGATGATCTGTTGAAATCTGCTCAACAGATTTGAGATAAGTGGAAAATCTGGATTATATAGACATAATAAACTTTCTTATTAGTGAAAAATGATTTTTTTGAAATACATTTTCTTTACCAAGTCAACTCTTAATTTAATTACTCAAGAATCTATTAATCTATTTGGTACTTAAGATGTATCCTATATTTGTACTGTATTAATAAACTAATATTAGTTATAATAGGGAATAAAAAATGGTAAAATTTTCATTGATTATGTTTTTATAAAAAAAATATTATGCAAAATAAAAATAAATATTAAAAATCATGTAAAAGCTATTTAAAAATAAAACCATCGTCAAAAAATTCTCTAATAAGTAGAGTTACCCGTCAAATTTAACCCCTGCCTGCAACATTGAAGTGTCGATGTACCATTTCTTTTTAAATACAAATTTTAAGGCACAAAGTGCAGCTGGAAGGTCGGGAAAGGTAAGCCGGATTGCAAGGCCGGGAAAGGTAAGCCGGATAGTTAATTTCCCTGCAATTTTCCCATTTTTTTTCCATTCATTCCATTGCACTCTCTATACCAGTGAACCAGTAATGGTAATTAATATAATGCACGGTGAGTCTTTTGTACTACAAATAAAAAGATCGAATACATTTTAAAATTAAATAATAATAATAATATATTAATAATCATCTAAATTACATTTAAAACATACAACACCACATAAATTAAATTCAAAGCACCCAACATTAAATAGTAAATCTGTTTTGAATATCATAGTGATGCCTATCCACTTCTGGAAAGCATCTTGGATTGAGTCGCGGGACCGAGGTATCCACTTGGTTTCACAGTGACATGATGATTTAACCGTCATTACTACTCAAATCGCTGGAAGCAACTTGACTTGACTTGACGTCGTCTACAGTCATTCGTACCAACATCTGGCAAGCATCTAGGCTTTAGCCTAGTGAAACGACATAAAATTATCCAATCTCGAATCCGGACAAGAAAATAACAGATCGAATATCGAATTTAGGTGGAGTAGATAAATTGCTTTAACATTATCGATAGCAGACCTGAAATTTCACATCTCATTTTGTCACCATCTCTGTAAAATGAAATTCACATGTCATTAGGTAAAATGAAATTTGATAATAAAATTTGATTTTTCAGCATCTCAATAAAATGAAATCTGATTACAGTTTGGTGTTTTATATATATGTTAATTATATTTTTAGTTTATTTTATGTTGTTATATGAAAATTTTCTAATTTCATTTTTTAACTATTTCTATAAAGCAAAGTTCACGAGTCATTTTGTCACCATTTTAATAAAAAAAATTACAAATAAAGTTCACATGTCATTTTGTTACCATCTCAGTAAAATTTGATTACAATTTAGAATTATATATATGTGAATTTTATTTTTATTTTATTTTACATTGTTTTTCAGGAGAAAAGGCATCTGTTAAGCGCTGGCAACCAGAAGCAAGATTGATCAACATATAGCTGCGGAGCAGCGGAAGCATGCATCGAGGATTCGAACACAGGTCGAGAGGTGGAAAGCCATCCATCCCGACCACATGAAATATATGCCCAAGTACATTTTTATTTTACATGGTTATATGACAATTTTCCCTCTCTATAAAGTGAAGTTTACATGTTATTTGCTCACCATTTTGGTAAAATGAAAGTTGGTTGCAGTTTGGTGTTAGTAATATATATATGAAAATTGATTGCAGTTTGGTGTCAATTATATATATATATATATGTGAGAAATAATGATTATATATGAATTTTATTTTTATTTTTTTTACATTGTTATATGATAATTTTCCCATCTTATTTTCTCACCTATTATTTCATTCGGCTATTCCCATATTTACCATTTTACTTTCGAGTGATGTTTTTGGGATCATCCCATTGGATTGCATCCCACCATTCTCTTTCCATGGTTATATTTTATGTTTAACTTATGCATCCCCACCCAATCTCTTCAATTTCGGACATCTTGTGAGAGACTTGAGCATGCCATAACGGTGACGCCCATGTCATAATGTTGGGATCATCCCATTGGATTTCATCCCACCATTCTCTTTCCTCTTTCCATGGTTATATTTTATGCTTAACTTATGCATCCCCACTCAATCTCTTCAATTTCGGACACCTTGTGAGAGACTTGAGCATGCCATAACGGTGACGCCCCCTTTCCCCACCCAACCTACACTTCCATTTGCTGATCCCAATGCCCCCACGGGTCCCAGATACTCCAATCAATGTAATTTGTGAACGCCTCCAACTAAGAGCCTCCAACTAAGAGCAATAATTTATTCGTAGCACCCTTAAACATTGACAATTCCGTGCAAAATTTTTTCATTTACTTATATCTAAATAGGTGTAGAGAAGTAGAGTTATGGGATTGGAAAACTACTCAAATTTTTTTTGGCTTCTAGTGATTCTGATGATTTTCTATGGTTGTGAATTGTGGGCCAGTAGTGTTGGAGGTACTACACACCTAGGACCTTCATTATTGGCACATGCGAACACTTAATTAGAGCATTCACTGGCATGCAAGGCTTTAACATTGGAATCTTCACTAGATTGGCACCTTTGACTTTCGATGCATGCATGACACTACATGCAATATCCTTTTTGCATGATTTACTCCCTGATTTGCTCCTCCTTTTACTCTGCTGGCTAGTTCTCTCAGGAACTTGTTGTAGGTGTCAAGTCCTCTCACTGATGACCACTATGGCTCATTACCTTGGGATCTTCACCCAGTAATGCTATATCATGAGCATTGTAGCCTATTTTCTATATCAATAATTCTTTTTTTTCTTTCGACTTTCTTTTAGTGTTTTTGCTCTGCAAAGCTGTGTGTTTAACCTTTACTAGCTAGATTCATTTGTGTAGGTTTTCTAACACATTTACATGGTATCAGAGCCCACAGGTTGCTAGATAAAAGGTGCACCAGCACTTTATTTTGCAGGTATTACAGCTCGGAGATAGAAGATCGACAGAAAAATGGAGTTTCCCAAAGCATCAATCCTAACACCGTACAAATATCACAAAGGAAATGACCAAATGGCTCGATACATTCGTCAAAAAAGGTTGTATAGGATTACCATGGCTGCAGAAGTGGAACCCACTTCAGCTATAGAGAAATCCAAGTACCTCAACAATTTAAAAAGATTTAAAAAAACTAAAATTTTAAATAAATAAGATTCAAAAATAAAATATAGAACTTAATAAAAAAATAATTACCCAACAAATATAAAAAACAATTATGAAATTATATATATCACAAAATAAATAACCATTCCAAAATAAATTTTTAGATTTTAAATTTATATATATATATATTATCTTTATATTTTTCAAAATTTATATTATTATTATTATTATTTACACTTTAATTTTATCTGATAAATTTTAATTTACAACATTACCATATTTTTCACATTGAATTTATATAACTAATTTGTAATTTACATTATCATATAAATTAAAAATATTTTTTTCATTTAGTAAATTATCAAAACTGTCTAATGATAAATTTAAATAAAATTTGATAATAAAACCAATTAGTTAATGTGCATAAAAGCAATTAGAAACCATTGAAAAATATATCCATATTCTTTTATATTTTAAACAAACTAAAACAATGTAGTGTACATAAGCCATTTATAAAAGCCGACCCTTGAATTTACTCTCGAATGACAGTAAATATTGAAGTCCTACTCCCATGGGATTGCTCTCCCCTCTTATTTCCTCCCCATCGAAAAGTCGTTACAAAAAACTACGTTAATAACTTCTCACTTGTTATTTCATTCGGCCATCCCCATATTTACCATATTTACCACTTTACTTTCGAGTGATGTCTTAATGTTGGGATCATCCCATTGGATTGCATCCCACTATTCTCTCTCCATGGATATATTTTAGGATTAACTTATGCATCCCCAACCAATCTCTTCAATTTCGGACATCTTGTGAGAGATTTGAGCATGCGATAACGGTGACGCCCCATTTCCCAACCCAACCTGCACTTCCATCTCTTCAATTTCGGATGTCTTTTCTACAATGAGAGACTTGAGCATGACGCCCCCTTTCCCAACCCAACCTACACTTCCATTTGCTGATCCCAATGCCCCCACGGGTCCCACATACTCCAATCACTATAAGTTGTGAAGTTGTAACTTTAGTATCTGTGGAAAAGTCATCCCAAGTCCAACGCCTCCAACTGATAGCAATAATTTATTCTTAGCACCTTTTAATATGACAATTCCGTGCAAAGTTTTTTCATTGGTTTGATGATGATGATGGTTAACGTCCACTGAGACCGAATTGGTCTATCAGACCTACAATTTTCTTAATTTTTACTTGTCTGGCTCCTTGTTTTTCTTGGCGAGATTGGTGTTGTAGCTTTCTTTCTTTTCTCTACGGTCTTCCAAATTCCTTCGTCTTGCATCTCCTTCATCTCTTCTGGTTCTTGGGACATTGGTGTCTTAGCTTCGCGATCTATAGTCGGAGAAGTTTGGTTTAGGAGATCTGCTTTGCTGTTAAATGAAGATTTATTTTCTGCTGTATTCAAATTCTCATAACTGTTGATTTGTTGGGGCGGGCTTTCTCCTTGCTTGCTTTGAGAGTTGTTTCCTTCTTCCTTGATTTCTTGTGACTCAGAAGTTTTCTCTAGAATATTCTTCTTTGATGACAGTGTAGTGTTCTTTTTGTGCTCCTTCCCACCATGTAGATCTGTGGTGGTTTCTTCTAGCAAAATTTTTCTCAGAGGCTTTTGGGCAATTTTTGGCTAGATGCCCCGTTTCAAAGCACGATCGACATCTGAAGAGGACACTTTCATAATCAAGCTTCTGGTTCCACACATAGTCTTTACTTGTTAGGTTTATTTCAGCTGGGAATCCGGCGCTGAAATCCATTTCCACACAGATGCGTGCATAGGTGGTTCTGGCATATTCCTCTGTTTCTGGGCACCTGCAGTAAAATTTCCCAATTGCATTTCCGATGGCTTTTAGCAAGGAGAGATTCCAGAGATGCAAGGGTAGGCTTGGCAATCTCACCCAAACTGGTGCTGAGGTTATCACTGCTGTAGAGGGATCGAATGATGGGTTCCATGGCTTCATGAATAGGCCTGATTTTTCCCAAAACCAAGGGCCGGAATCTAGAATACATTGTCTGTTTTCAGGTTTATATCTAAATAGGTGTACAGATATAGAGTTATGGGATTGGAAAACCACTCAAACGTTTTTTTGGGTTTCTAGTGATTCTAATGATTCTCTATGGTTGTGAAATGTGGGCCAATACTATTGGAGGTACTACACACCTAGGACCTTTATCACTGGCACATGTGAACACTTAGTTAGAGCATTCACTGACATGCAAGGCTTTAACATTGGAATCTTCACCAGATTTGTGCCTTTGACTATCCATGCATGCATGACACTACATGCAAGATCTTTTCTGTATGATTTACTCCATGATTTGCTCCTCTTTTCACTTCGCAACTGGCTAGTTCTCTCCAGAACTTGTTGTAGGTGTCAAGTCCTCTCATTGATCACCATTATGGCGCATTATCTTGGGATCTTCACCCAGTAATGCTATATCATGAGCTTTGTAACCTATTTTCTGTATCAATAATTCTTTTTGTTCTTTCGACTTTCTTTTAGTGTTTTTGCTCTGCAAAACTGTGTGTTCAACCTTTACTAGCTAGATTCATTTATGTAGGTTTTCTAACACATTTACATGGTATCAAAGCCCATAGGTTGCTAGATAAAAGGTGCACCAGTACTTTATTTTGCAGGTATTACAGCTTGGAGATTGAAGATCGACAAAAAAATGGAGTTTCCCAAAGCATCAACCGTAACACCATACAACTATCATGAATGAAACGACCAAATGGCTCGATACCTTCATCAGAAAGGGTTGTATAGGATTACCATGGCTACAAAAGTGGAACCCACTTAAGCCATATAGAAATCCAAGTACCTCAACTACATGGATGAGACCCACGGATCCATATGCATGTGCATCTCCCAAAGTTGCAGTTTCATCTATTTCCCTGCAGTACTCCAAATGAGATTTGGAAAAGGTTGAAGAACTCTACGGGAAATAGGATGAGATGAAAGGACATCTTCTTGAAGTGGAGTTACTCTCATTGGATCCACGGAACTATGACAAAATTCGAGACTTCTTCACCAAACATAATGATCTATTGCGGCAACTCAAGGGTTGTGGAATTGACAAATCCAAGGAGAAGAGTTGCCAAGTTCTCTCTATTATGTTAAAGCTTGGACCAGAATACTTTGTCTTTGTGTCTACATTTCATTCAGTAAGGCTCGCAACAGGTAAATCCTACACTATGCCTTCTCTCAAAGAGTTCATGGAGTCCCTCACTTTTGAGCAAGATAAACTCATTGGCATGGGGAAAATCAAACCTCCAAAAGTGCTTGCACTTGCTGTGCATGATGGCACCCACAATAAAAATCACAGATCTTATTCAAATCAGAAAAATCAGCAGCAAAAAGACAAAGGAAAAGCACATTCCCATCCAAAGAAGGAAGGGTACACAAAGCCCTTCAATGGCTCCTCTGGCTCCAGAAATGAGAAAGGGAAGCAAGGAGACAAATGCAGCTACTCTCACCGAGGATTCTATCCGGAATCCTCTTGCATGAAGAAACAAATTGACCAAATGGTAGAAATCCTTCAGAAGCACAACCTTGGGGACCACATCCCTCAAGGCACCAAGAAGAAAATTGAGGATCCGCCACACGGGAAAGGTAACAATTTTCATGCTTTAGTTGCAATTAACTCTTCTCCTGATGCATGGATTATAGATTCTGGTGCATCACATCATATGGCTGCTGCAAAGGAAGTCTATTCCTCTTTGGATGCATGCAAAGGACCTCCCATCCTCATGGGAGATGACTGACCTATTGAGGTCACCGGAAAAGGTAGAGTGGAACTTTTACATGGAAGCTTTGAAGATGTGCTTCATGTTCCAAAACTTTCGGTAAACCTGCTTTTAGTTAATCAGATCACTCATTTCGGCACCGGAAAGAGAGTGGAATTCACTCTAGATGTAGTGAACATATATGACCTACATAGCAACTCCAAAATTGCAACCGGTGAGGTAAACAATGGAGCTAGACTATGTACATTTTCTGAATTTATTGAATCTGAATCCTCCTTATTGCTTACACATTTTGATGATAGTAGTAGGCTTTGGCATGAGAGGTTTGGTCACTTAAATAACAGGTATATGTAGCAGCTAAGCAAGCATGAGATGGTGGAAGGCTTGCCAAATATCAGTTTCTCCAAAGGAGTTTGTGAAGGGTGTGTAATTGGCAAACATCCTAGAGAAAAGTTTGACACCAACAAGACTCACAGAGCATCCTCTCTTGTAGATCTGATCCATAGTGATCTCATGGGGCCTTTTCCTCATCCTTCCATCAACAAAGCAAGGTATGTGCTTACATTTATTGATGATTTCTCACGGTATACTTGGATGTATCTTTTTAGGGCCAAATCTGAAGTTTTTGCACACTTTGAAGACTTCAAAGCACTAGTTGAGACACAGTCAGAGAGAAAGATCAAAGCCCTCTGTACAGAAAATGGGGGGGAATATGTTAACATAACACTTTAGAACCTTTGCCTTGAGTCTGGCATATAGTTGCAACACACAGTTCCATACACTCCGCAGCAGAACAGAGTTGCTGAGAGAAAGAACCGATCTCTCAAAGAGATGGCTTCCTGCATGCTGCATGCTAAGTCACTACCTCATAAGCTATGGGTTGTGTAACAGCACAAGATAGATATCTAATTAACTTATTAACATTGAATTTAAATTATGAAGATTACTTACCTCAGCTTACCTGTGGTAGAAGTAGGCTTACCGCAACAAGATTTGGGGACGACTCTCCTCCCAACCGTAGGCTCAATTGTGCAGGATTCTGCCACAACTGGCCACCCCCGAGCCCTCAATCAACGACTACTGCCAGTATTCCTAAGTCTTAGCATTCTCCCAAGAGAATGAAGATGGAACCTCAGAATGATCGACCCCTTCCATCCTCCTCATCATTCCTTAAATAGAAAAAACATTGGATGGGAAACCACATGCACACCCTCCATGTGTCTGCATGCCACATGCCCACCCTCCAAGTGTCAGCATGCTAAATTTTTGATAATTTCCTTCTTTTATTATGGTTATTACTATATTTTTTTTATTTTTATTAATATTTATTATTTTGGTTATTACTATTTTTTATTTTTATTACTTATCATTATTTTTATTATGATTTATTTATTTTATTCATTTTTTTATGTTTACTTATTATTTTTGTACTATTATTATTTTTTTTTATTAGTATATTATTTTTTTATTTATTAAGTGGTTTATTTATTTATTATTCATTATTATTTTATTTATTAATTATTTATTTTGTATTATTTTTATTACTTCTTATTATTTATTATTTATTATTAAGGGAGGGATGTTACATACTCTCCCACTTTAAGGAACTTCGTCCCGAAGTAAAGTTTTTATTATTTTTATTAGTTCTTATTATTTATCATTTTATTTACTTCATGTTGCCAACACCCTCTGCTGAACTAGTATAACCAGCAGGCATCGAAAGTTCCCAACACCCCGGGAAATCTCAAGGAATCTCTGTCCTTTTTCCACTTTCGGCACCAGGCACAAGCCTAACCCAGTCTGTATCCTAGTGAAAGGCTAGCCCCAAGGCTCGCGCTTGACTCAGACCTCATCTGCCCCAAGGAAGGCATCCGATCCGGTACTCAATGACCACGGGCATCTCGCAGGCTGGCCCACTCCCTCCACAACTACTAAGGTGCACA
>APFE030932020.1:0-10651 GCA_000404065.3 Pinus taeda | reverse complement strand
ATAAGTGGAGTTGTGTTCATGGTAGGGATGTATAGATAACCATAGATTATTTAAAGTAAAATTGTTTCATATCTACATCTATATGGCCTTTGGAATGAAGTGGTGAGATCTTGGGTTCTAATCTTATACTACCTCCCAGGTTGAGAGGTGAATAATGGACATGTCAAATAGAAAATGAGAGAGTCTTACCAAGCTTCAAAAAAAAATGTTCCATATCTACGTAATGAATATTAATAAACATCTATGCAAGTGCAAAATGACTAAATCTAACAAATCCTTACTTGTAAATAATGATGATGATTGTTGTGGCTTATGCGAAAAACTTCAAAGCTTAAGAGCCTCTAGATGATAGCTTTCTGGATGAGTTTATGGAGATTTTTGAAGAGTAACTAATAGACATGCTATGATTATTGAGATAATGATAGAACGGTAATTAAAGTGGATGTGACATTATCATTAAATTCATAATAAACCCTCAAAGGATTTGACATGTCAAATCAAAACTTAAGGTTTATTGGAGGGAAATGCTCTATGATAAAACAAGAAAGTAGTGAGCACCATTGAATTATATTGCAAAATGTAAAATATTAGACACACAAGATATTTAAAACAAAAAAGTAATGAATATCATTAAATGAATATTGTAAAATAGTAAATTAGAGAGACATATGGTATTGTCATTTTCTATGCATTCATAATTCTTCTCATGTTGCATTTCTATAGAATTACTCAACCCACTAATACATTAACATTCCTGATACATTCTAGCATTTAAGATGTTCCAACTTATAAATATGCATTATTCAAATATATGAAGGCCATACCAATGCCCAGGCATATTAATATTAAATGACATAGTGAGTTTGCTCTCGACCAAAACCAATTTAGTAAGGTTATGAAAAGATAGACTACTCAATCGTAGCCCCATCCCCATCCCAAGACGTGAAACAATTTATATGTAATCAATCACTAATGGATGTAAATTTACACTGTGCGTTTTTACCGTTTTTATTTTAAAATTTCAATATTCATTTGTTATAAGTAAAATTCAAATTATGAATTAAGTATATATTCACCTTTCATAAATTTGTTTTTATAGTTGATAAGTAAAACTCAAATTATGAATTAAGTAGATTTGAATTATACAATTTAAATTGAATTTTGGTTATGCCATATATTAGAATTTAAAAGTGTAAATAAAAATTTGAAAATACAAAATTATAATTTAAAAATGCAAAACTAGATTTTGAAAATACAAGGTTTTCAAATATGAAATGTTATAAAATATCTGAAAATTAAATTATTTGCTTAAAAAACAGAATCAAACTTATATATACAACTACTTTCCAAATGGTATAAATTATTAAAAACATTTGTCTACTAAATATCAAATATTTTACAATAAGTAGGGCTTTTTATTTATAAATTTTGGTAATATCAAACTTGACAATTTCAAATATTCAAATATGTGTTAGTCACTCTGTTGTAGTGTTTCCTTTTATGTATTAAAAGAACACACTTAAGATTGTGGATGATAAACACTATCAACAAAATAAATGACTAGTAAATATTCTATTGATAGAAACAGAACCTGCCAAAATTTTGATCTATGTTGCAATCACAGTTAAAGAGTGAAAGAAAGAGTAATAATCTCACAAAGCCTAGAATGCAAACCACATATGTAAAGAATAATTTAATAATAACAGGTGTGAAGAGAACAAATAAATGTTAGGAGTCTTCTTATTGGAATGCAGAGGTTGTTCGACTTTGTATAGATTCTTATTATCTAATCATGTGAAGAAAAGACAAAGTTACAAGAATACAAGTTTAAATGCCTTACAAATGTACAGTTGTTGAGTCTCAACTGCAAATATGAGGACATGGAATATTTTGTGTGGAGTATACAAAATCTTCTCAATTGATGCCCTTGCATTGCAAGACCTTAATCAGGGTATACAAATTTTATCAATAGGACACATATGGCTTGAGAGTAATGTGGTATTATCCTCTAACCATCTTAGTCACTTTTATGTTAAATGAATGGGAGTGTAAGACTCCTCCATTCATTATTTAAATCATAGACATGATACTAGTAGATTTGAGTGAGATTCTGGGTGAGGTTGTGTAAATTAGACCTACTTATCCAGTTGATTGTGCTATTATTTATTCTCAAGCACCATAGGATGTGATTCCTAATGGATGGAAATAATACCTTGTGAATTTATTAAAATGAGTCTCCCAGACAAGCCTTCTTCTACTTATGTTTTGGGGAACACATATCACCTTATCGTTCTAAACATCAAAACCCAATAGCTAAGGTCATTTGTATACCTCTTTAATATTTCTCCTTTCCAAATAGGTTGAATGATCCTAAATTCAGAGGCAAAGTACCAACCTTCTCTTCATGCAATCTCAAAACAACTCTGAGGGCCAACCCACCTTCATTCGATGAACAAAAGGTATTAGCACATCTATTTAGGGTGCATATTTATGTTCATTTGTGGATTATTCACCACAAGTGTACACCACAATGATGATTTGGTTTTGTGCTTGTGCTGAGGTGAGAAATGGCATTTTATGAAAAATGCTGCTCAATGTTCCTTGAACAGAGTTTAGATTATTATAATCCTTGTTGTCATGTGAAGGTTTTTCAGTCCTTGTATATTCTCATGATGTAGATGTATTGATTAAATTAGTGAAATTGGCACATATTTTCATTACCAAATTTCCAAATGCTATAAAAAAAGGTTGAGAAAGGTTTTGATGAGTGAACTCCAGTGTTTTTTCTGAGGTAGAAGCCATGCTTCTTTCAAGTCAAATTTCTAGTGCTACATTTCTCAGGGTACTTCAAGACTTGTGCTCTCTTTCTTCCTTACTTAACGAGGGAAAGGATGATTAGGTACCAACTTATATATATGATGATGAAAGTGTTATTATAATCATGAGTCTAAATTTAGCTGTTGAACTTCTATTGCATAAATTGGGTCTCTACATTAGTAAGATAGAAAAAATGGTCATCTTCATTGTCTACTGTACCTTGTGTTAGATTTGATTGAGATTCTAGGTGATTTTCTATAAATTAGACCTACTTATCCATTTGACTGTCCTATTATCTATTCTCAAGCACGTGACAATGTGATTCCTAATAGACAGAAATAATACCTTGTGAATTTATTAAAATTAGTCTCTCAAACAAACCTTCTTCTACTTATGTTTGGAGAACACATATCACCTGATCATTCTAAACAACAAAACCCAATATGCAAACTCATTCCTATGCCTCTTTAATTTTTCTCCTTTCCAAATAGGCTGAATGATCCTAAATTCAGAGGTAAAGTACCAGCCTTCTCTTCATGCAATCTCAAAACAACTCTGAGGGCCAACCCACCTTCATTGGACGAACGGAAGGTATTAGCACATCTATTTAGGGTACATTTTTATGTGAATTTGTGGCTTCTTCAGCACAAGTGTACACCACATAAATGATTCGGTTTTGTGCTTGTGTTGAGGTGAGAAATGGAATTTTATGAACAATGCTACTCAGTATTCCTTGAAGAGAGGTTATATTGTTATAATCCTTGTTGGCATGTGAAGGGTTTTCAGACCTTGTATATTCTCATGATGTAGATGTATTGATTAATTTAGTGAAACTCGCACCTCCCTGTTGACATATTTTCATAACCAAAATGCCAAATCCTATAAAAAAAGGTTGAGCAAGGTTGCAGTGAACGAACTCTAGTGTTTTTGTTGAGGTAGAAGCCATGCTTCTTTCAAGTTAAATTTCTAGTGCTACATTTCTCATGGTACTTCAGGGGTTGTGCTCTCTTTCTTCCTCACTTAACAAGGGAAAGGATGATTAGATACCAACTTATAGAAATCATGATGAAAGTGTTATTATAATCACGAGTATAAATTTAGTTGTTGAACTTTTGTGGCAACAACTGGGTCTCTACATCAGTAAGATAGAAAAATTGGTCATCTTCATTGTCTATTGTACCTTGTGTCTTTTGATGCTAATGAATGTTTACTCCCTCTACCCCTTATCACAAAGAAGATAATTCCATATATTGACATATTTTTGTAATATGTGAAAAGTTGCAACCTCATTAAATGACACTTACACAACTAGAATACAATAGTACTACCTCTAGAGAGATAAAATCAGCTACAAGTTCATCTGATTCCTCAGTTCTCAAGATGCTAGCCCATTGTAAGAGATACCTCAATGAGTTAAAACTCAATCCATGGACCATTGAAGAGTTAGATCCAACATTAAATATTGTAATGAGAATATATGAAATACACCTATTTTATATGTGCATTCATAAGAAACATTTGACAAACACATTTGGAAACTAGTCTTTAGTTTTTACTAGGGATGCATGAAGAATTATATAAACACAATGCAATCTTTTGGGAAGTCCAATCAAATGTGGAACATTACTGTGGAAGCGAAGTTAAGCATTGATTTTAGACCTAGTATGCAAATTTCATTGATTGTTGTAGTAGAGACATAAAAATGGACTAGGTCGGTTATTTCATATATGTCAAAGATATTTTAACTCGAAGAATGAAACTTCCATTTAGGCTATAAACCTGACTAAATCGTCCAAACCTAAAATTGTGACCCTTCCTTACAAATTTCATGTGCTACCAATTAATCATAGTTAAATGGTTTTAGATTCAATATGAGAGTAATCTCATGGAGGAGCTATTGGGTTTGGAACGTCACCACAAAACAAAGGCCAGTGGGTTAATCTCCTAAAAAACAATGTGTTAACATAGTTTGTCGAGAGGTACATTTTGCATTAGGGTATCCCCTAAACTGATATCTTTTTATGAGGAAGCAAAAACATGGAAAATGTTTGGTTAGGTAGGAATATATCTTGTCAATTTGGTCTAGCTTGAGTGATTAGAAGAGAAGGTTGTTAGGCTCTCCACCATTTCATGGATTGATATAGAGAGGAGACAAAAGAGGCTCTCTCTTGAGACTTGACTAGGTCATTCATAATAGTTGTGGTGTTGGTACCTTAACTTAGACAGAAAATGCCAAAACTCCATTGATGCACAAAATTTATTACTAAATCTACCTCAGAGTATGCCATAGTCATTAAATATGACATGCATGGTTTTACGAAGGAGGCCCTAAAATTTTAAACAATGAAACTTTACATTTGTATGGTCAACCTACATGGGGAGAAATGAAACTTTTTTTAATTAGATGCTAGCAAAATATGGACACTGCTGTGTGGGAATATTGCTTGGTACCTACAGATTGCACAATGTCCTCTGTTGGTTGAGCCAGTAGGAATTGATTTCTTTAGGTGGATATTCCTGGTACAAATGTTCCCTTCCTTGTAAGACCTTGATCGGGGTATATAGATTCTTGTCAATAGAATGCATATTTGTCTATATAGTTGTCTATTACCTAATGATCTAAAGGAAAACCGATTACATGAATATGGGTTAGGCTGCCTCATAACTGTATAGTTGTTGAGGCTCAATTGTGATTACGTGATCTTGGAATATTTTGAGAGTATATAGACTATTCGTGTATTATGATTTCTCTGTCAGTGCTCTCAAGGCAACTGTTCCAAAAATAACAAAAAAATATCTTTTATCATTAAACAATGATTGTTCTCCTTTAGAAATAGAGAGAGATTGTCTTTACAATATCTTCTTTTATTTGTGGCATCTAAGTAAATCTTGAGAGTAATCTAGAATAGGAAAACTAGTTGGTTAACTTGTGACAAAGGTGAGTAACTGCATGGACATTAACTTTTAAGCCTGCCACATTCTTCTAAGAACATTCGATTGAGAAATATTGAAGGCTTAAACCACATTGATTATGTCATAGAAGTTGGAAGAACCAGAGGTGTCATGGATGTGTAATTGCTAACATTATGAAGAAGATAAGATGTGTGTCTTTCAAGGTACATTACCAATCATAGTGCAAAAAACAAATTTTACCACTAATATAGTTCATCGGGCATGGATATCAATCAATACTAGTTAGCCTTACCTTCTTGGTAAGGAGATGAGGCTTCATGTTTTCCACCCTGTTTTCCCCAAATAAATCTATTCTAGCAGGAAAAATTATTCATTACTTTCCGCTTTTACAAGCAAACACTTGGTAAAAAAAGGATTTCACACCTAGGACTTTTTTGTAGGATAAAGGGAAAGTTGAGTGGGTATCCTCATAGTAGCTGCATTGGTCTTATTAGCATTACGCCACTTTTCATATGGGTCTTCACAATAGAGAATCACCAATACACTTTGTTGATTTGTTTTAAAAATAAACATAACACACAATATATTTCTTTTGGCATGCAATGTTGTTGTTAGTAGTATGATTGTATTTGTCCCACATGTAAAGCTAACATGCATTAAATTTCTTTCACCTTGCAATATTTTTATTGGATATGTGCTTGTGTTTGGGCTAGAAAATATGCTAGATTTCTTTTTCTTTGCAATATTGTTGTTGTCAATTTGATTGTTTATCAAAAAAGGAAATATAGCAAGCGTTAGATTTCCATCACCTTGGCAATGTTATTGGAAATGTTGTGTTTGTGTTTGGGCTAGAAGTTGTGCTAGATTTATTTTTCTATGCAATATTGTTGTTTTCAATTTGGTTGTTTATTATAGAAGGAAATATAACATGTGTTAGATCTCCTTCATCTTGGTAATGTGCTTTTTTTGTGTTATAAGGAAATATAGCATGCACTAGAGCTCTTCTGGCATGAAATGTTGTTTTTGGTAGTATGCTTGTATTTATGCTACATGTAAAGCTAGAATGCGTCAAAATTTATTTTACATTGTGACGTTATTATTGGAAATGTGATTGTGTTTGTGCTACAATAAACTCTAGAATGTGTAAGATTTCTTTTAATTTGGAATGTTTTGTGAGCAATATGCTTCTATTTATGTTAGAAGGGAATTTGGCATGTGTTGAGTTTCCTTCGCCTTAGAATATTATTATTGGCAACGTGTTTGTGTTTGTGCTAGAAGGAAATCTAGCATGTGCTAGATTTATTTGACCATGTAATGTTGCTTCTAGCAATATGCATATGTTTGTAGTAGAAGGAATGATATTGATTGCTAGATTTCATTTGAGGAAACAATGTTTCATTACATACAATATGACTACCATAATATTTTAATTTTTGCATCTATATTACTTTTTCATAAGTTGTGCATTTTTGGGAAGATATAAAGTCACAATTTACATGGTTCATCCTTTTAATTACAAGTTACGATTTAATTGTTGTTATAGAATTGATACAAGCTACAATGGAAAATATAATTTTGGCAAAAGTGAACTATGTTGATCTCCTTATTAATGATCAAGTCATTGGGCTAGGAAGGGTCGAATCTGCAAAGTTTGGAACTTATTATGCTGAAGAAAGGGTTAATTCTTGTTATGTTGCAATTTTGATAATTGATGTCACTCAACCACATTTTATTGATGACGATGTTAATGAAGGGGACATACATCCAAGGAAGATTGTGGATTTGGGACACCACATAGGTAAACCAAAATATTGAAGCATGTGTTATATATTATTTATACTATAATAAATGTTCTTTTTTTTAGTAAATATTAAGCTTATTTACATTTGTTTATAGGTACAATGTTTCTTCTACATTTTCTATTGGATACAAGGTAAATCTCCCACAACATGGAGTGCAGGTGAGGGAGGGCTCCATATTCAATAAAAATCTTAGGCATAAAGTGCATGGAAAGATGGTAAAGAAAGGATGCATAGCGGTTAAAATTGAAAAGTTGTTAAAACATAATGCTCCTCTACCACATCCAACAGGATTTGAGCATACACTTGGGGGTGCATTAGAAGCTTATGAAATTTGGCCACAATAATATTTGGAGCCTCACTGTCATGATCATTCCATAAATATTCCCCATGATAGGGTTAGATTCATATGTGCAAAGGTTTCTCCTACACATGAATGCATGGGAAAAAGCATGTGCATAGCCAAAGGAATGCTAGTTAATGTCCACGAGGATGACATTGTTGAGGGTGAAACACTAGGTGAAATGGATCTTGGTGTTTTTCTAGAAGAGATAGATGGAATTTGTAAGATATGTAGAATTGGGGATAAGTCTATACACTATTTGGTTAGATGGCCAATAAATAATTTGGTGGACAAGAAATGTGTGATATTAAGGATCAAGGAAAAGTTCAAGGAGCCAACCAAAGAAATGGTGATATGGGATGTTATAGAGGACACAAATCCCTTAAAGAAATGGGATGAGTACCTTTGTAATGAAAAATAGAAAAACTCAATTGATATGCATGTAACAAGTCAATATAAAAGGATTAAATGAGTTATGGATACAAAAAAAATTGCAAAATGTCAGAAAAAATAGATGAAGAGAAATAAATTTGACTTTTGGCAGCAGATGTATGTTGTAGAAAAGATTGTCTTGAACATGTGGATAGGAAGGCCATTATAGGTGCAATAAGGGGTATGAGACAAATAAATGCAAATGGTATTAGAGAATTTGTCTTGAAGTCACTCATGTCAAGCATAGTCATGTCAAAGGGCCATGGCCATGGCCATGGCCTACCACCTATTGTTAGAAAATTAAAGGACATGCGATTTAATGGGAATATTATCTGTAAGAAATCATGGTATAAGATAGATAAAATTCCTCAAAGCACATTCTATAACTACCAACATTATTTCCAACATGAACAGATCAAAGCTATTCATGGTAACACCAACACATGCAAAGCATGAGCTCGCACAGTGGTAGCCATAGAAATATTGCAGAAAATTGTAATGGATAATTCAGATTTTTCAGCAAACCAAACATGTCAAGTTGAAGAAGATGGAACATTTGCTCCTTTAATATTACTTCCTTCGACTTACACAAAAAATTATCTGTTAGAAGAGATCAATGAGGCTCTTCAAAAGCTCAATTAACCATCAATATCACAACCAACAATGAGCAAGATCCGGAATACTAAGTTTCGAGATGTTGCATTTTGAAGAACACCAACTTCAATAAATGCAGTGAATGTATTATGTTGAAAGCATAGATGAAGTTAGCAACTACAAAATAATTGGAAGAAAAGGAATGAGGTAGGTTGAAGAAACATAACAATATTGTTATGTGTGGAAGATATTGCTACTATGCCCATAGAATTATGTGAGAGTATTTTCGAAAGGAGTATTTGAGCATTATCCATGGTAGAATGGACAAAACAAAGACCTCAATCCCAAGGCTATGTGTCAAATCAAAATCTATTGTAGGAACAAATTTAGGTTTGTCATTGAGAGGTATGCTTACACATGGGCATAAGGTGGGAGGTTTTGGTCATTTCTCCCTACCGTTTGTCCATATGGGATCAAAGTTTACTATTGCATCCCTTGCAAAGTGCTTAAGTGACCTTGAAGGCCCACAAATGGATATGTACAGTGATCTACTTTATGAAAGTGGAATTTCAAGAAAGCCACTTACAATGCATTACTTGACACCTCTATTTACTCAAAATGTCAAGGGTACAAGCATGATTTTATATATCATGGAAGTTTAAAAAGTCAAAATGTTGATTTTAAACCTCTTCCTCCACATTTGTTGTTACAATTGGACAATGCAACAAGTGATAATAAGAATCGATATCTTTTGATGTTTCTGTCATTGTTAACTGAACTTGGTGTCTTCATCACTGTTGAGGTTGGGTTCTTGCCTGCGGGGCACACCCATGAACACATAGATGGAACCTATGGAAGAATGTCTTCCAATCTAAAAAGTAAGGATATTTATTTTTTACCTTAAATGATGGATACATATCGCGTAATTGAAGAAAATCGAGTGTTTCCACCTACACTTATTAACATGGTCTATGACTTCAGAAGTTTGCTTAATGGATACATTAAGTAGGGAAGAAATCCACTAGTTGGACATCTTAATGTCCAATACTTCAAATTTCTTATACTCATTGATGTTCCAGTACTAAGGTACAAGGAATCAATTAGCGATATTGAGTGTTCAAAACCAATTGAGTTATGGAATATAGATGATGAAGGTCAACCTATAATTCCCATAGGGAAGCCATATTCTTAGTTTACAAACATATTGATGTCTATTTAAAAGAAATAAAGGAAGGGATAACATCATACATAAAAATGTGGAAAGACACTATTGGGAATGAGGATTCACAAATTGTTATAGAGGAATGGAAAAATAATGTAGTGTACTGGGAAAACGTTCCTTATACATTAGATGGAATCTATAATTATCATAGAATAATAGATGGAAGTGATTCATCTTCTGAGGATTTTGGCCCAAGAAAAGGCACATTGTTGATGTTGATCGTAATGCACTCCAATTAATATCAAGTATTATGGATGGAGATTTTGATAATGCGATAGATGAACCAATATATGTTGGACAAAAATGCAACAAGCCAAAGCCAACATTCAATCCGATGATTAATTTTGAGAAAGGAAAGACGTTGCTAGTTAGATCAGGAAATGAGGATGTAGGAGAGATGATTTGGATGGAAAAATCCATCTCAGATATCTTTAGGGATAATGAAAGTGGGAATCTTCATGTAAAGGCTGACTAGTGGAAGCCTGTGTCAGGGAAATACAATGGAAACTTATTAGAGCGATATTTGGTACC
>APFE030932013.1:1407-31483 GCA_000404065.3 Pinus taeda | reverse complement strand
TATATTCAACATTAAACTTGATTTTTGATATAGCCTTAAAAAACAATTTTTCATTCAGTATATAACTAACTTTTATTATTAACAATGTATGTTGTAGTTTGTTATTTTATGAAATTTAAAATGCTAACCAAATTTTATTATTAACAATATATGTTGTAGTTTGTTATTTTATGAAGTTTAAAATGCTAACATGTTTATTATTTTTGTAAGTTTTGAATGGTGCTATAACAACCCTTATTTCCAATATTGGACATCCATGAATAGCTATGCCGTGAATTTTTTTTATTATAAATTTATCCAATATTTTTTCAAACAAAAAATCTGCCAAATACTCTTAAAATAGATATTAATAACCATTATTATCAAAATACTAAGTTACCAAAAATGAGAAATATAAACTTAAAAAGAAACGCGCTAGAAAGCATCCACAGATAAGAAACATGAACCGCATCAGCACATCTTATGCATACACAAATTTGATGAGTAACATGAAACCCTCATCCGTCTGTTTTATGAATAAAAGCTCATAAACAATGAACTTAGTGTCAAAACGATATGGAAAACATGTAAAAAAGTTCTCCACGTCAGATTTCTGGTAACATGGTTCAAATACAAGATCAGAGACAATACAAGATCAAATACAAGGTCTCTGATTCAATATTCGTTTCTTATGATCATGTGAATTAATCACGATCCATCCATCGGAATCCGAATAGTTCCGTGATAATATGGATGCTTTATCATTTGGATTAATTACGATATTCCATCCACCATCATTACTTTCTCTTGAAGCTGATGAATTATCATTGCTTACCAGATAATCCAACTCCAGTTCTTCTAACCTTTTCTTAAGCGGCAATGAACACGCCATTGAAATCAATGTGTTCGCATCCAAATCATCCTTCTGAAACCCTCTCAAAAACAGTAGCAGATTCTCAAAGTGCAATTTTAACAGATCAGTCTGAAAGAATTTTAGCAGCGCCAAGGCCACTCCAAAAACTGCCCTCATCCCGTCGCAGAGAAAAACATTCCAAACGGGAACAACTAATGACAATGGCAAGTCTGCAGAGAATGCAGTCATTAGCCAACTGCTTGCATACATCGGTGGCGTGATCCCTTGTGTATACCCCACCTCTGTGTCGTAAACTGAATACGCCTTCAACACATTGTAGAGAGACCGATGCCCCGGCCCATCTTTCCTTCGAAATAATTCCTGCGATGCAAAAGTGCGAGGGATGTCTTTAACGATAACTTTATCCGATTCTGTTTCCACCGAAAATTCATGGGAGAGGAGCAGCCCTGAGTATATTCCTGGGTTTGCCACCAGAAGGTCCCGTCCGCCCGAATTGAACTGCCAAAAGACACCTCGCGTTGAACTGTCAGTGTCATGTGCGATAGGTCTTGTAACTTCAACAAACTCATCGTTATCATCTTCAAACTTGCCACTCGCATGTTTTCGTGTTGAACTGTCAGTGTCATCTGCGATAGGTCTTGTAACTTCAACAAACTCATCATTATCATCTTCAAACTTGGCACTCGCATGTTTTCGCGTTGAACTGTCAGTGTCATGTGCGATATGTCTTGTAACTTCAACAAACTCATCATTATCATCTTCAAACTTGGCACTCGCATGTTTTCGCGTTGAACTGTCAGTGTCATATGCGATAGGTCTTGTAACTTCAAGATACTCATCATTATCATGTTTAAACTTGGCAGTTGCATGTTTTCTTTTGACTCCAGTCATTTTGACCAAAATTTTACTAAAGAGGAGTGAATTTCGGCCCATTAATGAAAGTTCGTAGACGTTATATTGAAGAGAGACAAAGGTGCATACGCGGACGATGATGAGCTGCACATATAAACAGATACTCTCAGAGAGACAAAAGATGCATAAGCTGACGATGATGAACTGCACAGATAAACAGATGCTCTCACACAATAAGTGTGTTCCAGTGGATTAGATTGACACGATTCCAGTTAAACTTAGTGTTATTACAAAAAGAGATGCATTTATTTTGGGTTCCATTCGAACTTTATATATAGCTTTTTCTAGGTTATATGGTGGGAGAGACGACCGCATTTTAATTTTACCAAATATCTAATTTTTTATTAATTTAAAAGGTGGCGTTAAGTAGAACAGATTTATTTTAAGTAGAACAGATTTATTTTAATCTTGGATTTATCAATTATTTAGATTTAACTGTGTATTAATTTAAATATTAAAAAGTTTAAATAATAAAATAATAATTGAAAATAATTTATTATTATTTATTTAATTTATTTTTATTTAACCAATAAATTAAGAGATTTAAAAATTAAAATAGATTGAAAATAAATTTTGTATTATTTTTTGAATTTAATTTGATTTAATTTTTTTTTTTTTACTATAATTATGTAGTTGTAATTTTATTTTTAAAAAATTTAATTTTTTTTTATTTGAGTTAATTGAGGTCAAAATGTAAATACCAAATTATATTACAATATCTGGATTACTAAGTTAGAGAACACCATTAAATTTATTTAAAATTTAGATTTATAACATATTTATTAAAAAAAGAGTTGAGATGTAAATTTTTGTCATTTAATTTTGGAATACTTACTAATTTGTTTGTATGTATTTAAAAAAGAGTACAAATAAATGTAAATTAATTCATCTAAATTTTTAATAAATTTAAGATTTAAATTTTAAATAAATCTAAACTAATTTTCCCTTTTAATAGTATGTATGTTGATATTTATTTATTTTTTAAATGATGTAATTATAGTTTTTTCTAAATAATATATTTATTTTCATTTTTATATATAAAAAATTAACTATTTTAAGAGAAATAATAATAAAATATAAATTATTAAACAAATATATTTGTAATAAAATTATCTTAAAATATTTAACATGTTAATACACATATGATAGTTTATGATAATTCAAGTTCCAAGTGATAGCTTAAGGAGGTCACATGGTCAATTTTCCTCGTAGCCCTTGGGTTAGGCTTGGTCGCGGGGCTGCCCTTGGGTTAGGCTTGGCCGCGGGGCTTGATACCCTTGATGAAGCTTAGATATTTTTGTGGATGTAGCGGTCACCGAGTGACTGCGGGTGTTCGTGATTTCCATGGACGTAGCAGCCACCTTGTGACGGCCAACGTAGTGATGGATGTAGCAAACACCCAGTGACCGCAAACATAGCAGCCACCTAGTGACCACAAGTTTCCATGAACCACACATGAAAAAAATAAAAATAAGAATAGTTCATGAAAGTTCTTAGTTAATCACTACATTCTCCTACTAAATACATAAAAAAATGTATGCGTCCACTAACATAACTCAAAAGATGAAAATATAAATGATTATGATTTACTAAGTAAATAAAATAAAATAAGATAATAGAATGATAGATTTGAGAGTTTTGTGATCCATATTAATAAAGAGATTCTCTTTCCAATTAATCATATCATTGGATTTCAATCAAAACACACTAATATGATTAATATGAAAGACAATCTCTTCAACTATAATAAAATCTCAAATAATTTAGTAATAAAACTAAAATTACTATAAATACCATATAAGTTGGATAATTGTATATCATTATAGTATACTTCCTGATTTTTTAAGTAATTATTTTGTTTAAATGAATGTCATCCTAAGTTCATTATTGATGTCATGTAAATTTTTAGATTTCATGGCTAATAAAAATGTGGAAAATAAGTTTATTCTTATTGTGAAATAAAAGCATACTATCAACTTTCAAGTGATGATGTTTGCTAGCATTGATCCCCTTAGAAACCTCTTTATTACCATTAGCTTATTTCGCACTGATTGAAAGGGGTTTACGATGAGTCAGAATAAAGTTGACGTTGTAAAGTGGCATTATTCATGTGTTACTCCCCAATTAATTAACTGAGATAACAATCTACTTATCATGCTCAGTGTCGCAGCTTGACGAAAATTTTCCCAACAATTCACATAAAAATCTATCGTGTCGCGAATCCACAAAACACCCTTCGTGAAATATCCGTAGAGTGACATTAAAACCCTTCGTTGAATGCCATAAACATTTCCATTTCATTCCTCCTTTCAACCACACCGCATGTCTTTATTGGAAAATTTTAAAGTTTATGCATGACACCATGGTGTGACGTACATCTTCCTATCATATAACATAAAATTCCCCATCCTACAAATTTTGTTAAGTCATAGATCCCATGGACATCACTTAATTAGTTGGGGTTCAACTGGAAACAAGCTCCATGTGGCTACCATGTGTCATTCCATAACCTTGTCACTTGTTCGTTATATCTTTATCTTTTTTTTCCTTTATTTTTTTTTGAACACATGTTGGGTATATATATAGGAATCCATCCAATTAGGAACTGCACATCTAGTTCGCCCATCACTTTCCATGGTTTGTTGTAAGGAAACTAATTTTAGGTTTCAAAATAAAATCAACCAACTGAAAATGTACCAAGTAATTGAATTTTATAAGTCATTCTGACCTTCCAAAGTCAACAAAGCATCCTACTCCAAAAGAGAATTTAATATTAGTATAAATTAGTGATGATCGATTAGTGTAATTGTGAGAAATTAGTTGTAGTATTATGTATACTCTTTGAGACATTCCATCCTTCTTCTATACTCTAGTTTTAAGTATAACAAAATTTGCCGTTCCTTTCAAAAGAATTATAGAAATTATTTATCACTAATATTTTCACGTTACAATCATTTGTTTATTATTACATTAGAACTATTAGAAATTTTATTTTTAGAGAGTGTTGTAATTGAGGTGTTTTGAGTAATATTTGGTTGCAGGGTAGGCTTGACAAGACCCTTGAGGTTTGCAGCTCGAGGTTAGAAACTTGGAGTTGTCAACCTTGAAGATATAAGTATTTAGTTGCATAGAACTATAACTAAAATGTCTATTTCTAGAAAGCATTAGAAAGAAGAAACAAGTAATCAAATAGTCGAGCTTCAACTCCAAAGGCATGTTGGCAAAGTGAAATTTTTATGTTGCATGCTTCGAAGATCATGGATGAGTACTTGAATAAGAAATAGATGGGTAATGCTAGCAAGTTGAAACATTTAAGCATACACCTTATAACATGGAAGTTGAAATTCAACAATCAGGTTGTTGGGTCATTAGCTTCTCCAATATGTTAATGCACATAGATGGTAGATTGAACTCACTCATAATGAAATCGTGCAAGTGGTTAAGTTGGTTCAAATGTGAAGCTTAAAAATTGGGACAACTAAAATGGAATAAGCCACAAGGAAATTGGAATGGTCTAAAAGTATATCAAGCAAGTTAAAGATTGTACTTTTAGATTTGTATATCATATTCCACTTAGGTTTTAGATGAATTTTTGTTGCATAGTATTAACTAAATAATTATTGTACCATGGTACTATTGCCACTCTGCTGACATACTTAAGATAATGTGGGAAAATCCTCAACCCCACTAGGTGTGGCCTTGCTGGAAAAGCTCAGATAATGGGTTGTCACATAATCCCAACTTTCTCCATCTAAGCTCTCTCCTAGCTAAAGCCAAGGGGGTGGACCGTAAGGAAGGTTTCTAAGGGAAAGAATCATTGAAAACAAGAAGTTATAGGAGACTAAGGGCAGGGAAATTACTAAACAAAAGAATCATTGAAAACAACAAGTTATAGGAGACTAAGGGTGGGGAAATTACTGCTAAGTAAATTGAGTTTAAGGATTATTTATCAAGTATCAGTATTTAAATGAGCAATGAAAATATCATTGAGATGGATTCCAATAAGATCAATATGACAATGAAAATATGACATTCATAAACCAGTGCCTTAAAATAATGTTAAATAAGGGAACAACACTTTCAAAATGGAATGATACTTCAAGTCACAATGAAAGCTAATTGCTACAAGACAAGTATTAGTACAAGAAATAATTTAAAATATGAGCAACAAGACTTGAGATGTAACTTGCAAGAAAATAAGGCTTGTAACTCCAATAGAAAATCCTCAATAAATGATATTGATAATAGACAAGTACGTGAGTATAAAGTAAAGCATGCAAGTAAATGAATTAGCCCACAATTTTAATTACCACAACCAATTGAACGTCAATGCTAGATCAATGAATGTGGCATATTTCTATGTGTGATGTAAGGATATTTATTGATTTTAATTAAATGTCTAATCTGTAGTGATAAATTTCCCTTCAAAATCTCAAAAATTAGTAAAGATTGGCATGGTTTGCATGAAGGATAGGTTGAGGAGGCACAAGTTCATTGTTAACGATATCCTTCATAGCCACCTTGCAATCCATGTTTCTCTATTCCTACATGGGATCAACCACAAGAGAAATGAAAGGTCACATGTTTTAAAATTACTCCAAACTCAATTTTATCAAATTGAATGAAAGCTAGTGATATTTATCATGAAATTTCTATTTAACCAAGCTTATACTTGGAGGTAGATTTTAGAACTGCAAGTCTAAATCTAATATGAAAATGGGATGTCAAAATGTTAACACAATGTTTCAAATGAGATATAGTGATAACAAGATGCTTCAAGGAAATAAGATAAAAATAAACTTATCAATAAAGTTACTTTGAGAACAATATGATATTGGTTTATAACAATGATCAATGAAGCATTCAACGATTACTCAATGAAACAAGGTCAATGAAATAAAATTAGATCACAAGCTAAAATAATAACTCAATTGCCTTGGATTGAAAGTTAAGAAAAAGGGAAGCTTACCCTCCCATGTATCATCACATGACATATATCTAAATCCATAAAAATACCTCAAAAATATGGCAAAGCATCTCATAATCATGGTGCTTGAATTAGAGAATCGACATAATACAAAATAGGGCAAATATTGCATTTCCCAGTGCTACTAATGTGTGGAATTGTAGTGACTAATAATGACAGGCACCTAACCTCTTATGCAGCAAAATAAGAGATTTTTAATTGTCCACCATGCACCAAAAATATGTTCTATAGACTATATGAGGTCCAACATATCTCTAAGAGTAGGCAAATTGACTCTCTACTACAACAACATGGGGGACATCAGGGAACTAGGGAACATCTTCCCCTCTACTAGATAGGCTAGTGATAAAGTATATGTCCTCCTCATCAGGCCTATACCACATCTCAGGACCCACATGGAATCCTTGCTCCTAGACACTCAACTGGTAGATCAAATGCGCTAACAAGACAATGTGCTCCTTCAAGGATGTAGCCTCCTCATAGTACTTGAGGAAGTTGATCATGTGATTAAATTTAGTGCCCAAAAATAAAAGTATGCATCAAATCTTGAAACATGTACCATTGGATAGATCTCATAAATTTTAATCCAACGCAACTTGAATCGTTGAAAATCAATATTGTATGCTCTCAATATTGTGTTATGACCAAATTCCCCAACAGGTAAAATTTTGCAGAATTGACAAGGTTACTGTACATTTTGGCTCAGTGGAATGCTTCCACTTGGCCACTCCTAATTGGTCTAAAAATTATGAATTAGTCGAGGGATAGGTGTAAATTTTTTTGTGAGGGGCCGAGGGCACCGGCAGGATTAGATCCATAGAGCTATGCCAAGTAACAACAACCATCCACCAACGCACCATCAAACATGAGCCTTAACCATGGTGTTAGCTGAATTTATTTAAGCATGAAGTGGCACACATATGGGGAAAGGGCCACAACTAAGCCCTAGCCCATGGCCACATACCACACTAAAGGATCATGGCAGAGGGAGCCTAGGGCTATGGCTTACACATGACCCACAGTCCCGACGCCCACACCATGAAACCAAACCGAAGCCATAACACAAAACCACAGGCGAAGAGTGGAGGGGGCCATCCTTGGGCCACATGTAGCTAATATGACCATTAGAATGGAGTAGAAGGGAGCTTAGCCCTATTTTGTTGCAGTGATGCTAGCCTCGGGTCATATAACCTATCACATGACCACAACTTGGAGAGTTTTGGGCCCATGCACTAGGTGGGCACTAGGCGTAGGTTTTATGGCCACATTCAACGACGATGTAACGTGTTGAGGGCCTAGAAAGTGAGGGTGGGCAGCTAGCCCCAGCCCCTGGGCACGTGGCCACCATACAAATGCATTTTTATGAAATTTAACATCAGCAATTTCAATTGTTGGATCCACTAAAATAGATGCTTCTCCATTGGCAACATTATCTATGCCAAAATCAGTGTCTGCTGATAATGTTGAAGATAATGGAGAATATCCTAGAATAGGTAGAGTTGGTTCACGTAACCTCATGATAGGAATTAGTTTCTATTTCTTAGGATGTTGTTCTAACTTCCCTAAAACCATGTATTCTATTTAATGTGTAATGTGCATGAACAATGTAATGTTCTATAGAGCCAGACTCTCCTGGTTTAGAATCTTTTTCGTAGAGATGACCAATGGGTTTTATTTTTATTAATACAAACATTACCATTTTTAATCATGGTAACAGAGCGTCAGGGCTGAGGAACTTGTACCTTGGCTGGTGGGTAGTTCGTTGAACTGATATCGTCACAGTTGTGAGGAAGATATTTGCGACGATTTTGAAATCGTTGTTGGTTATGAGTGTACCTTTGTGACGAGGTCACTATAGATCCTTCGTACATATTTATCCTTTTATCATCATAGAAAAGAAATGTACAGTTGCGATGCTGTCGCAAAAGAGACAGGCAATTCTACGACGATTGTGGAAGCCAACAACAAGGTTGTGGATGCATGGGAAAGCCAAGAACAAGGTTTTAGTTGTCAGAGAAGCTTCGTGAGGAAGCCAAGAACAAGACTGTAGCTGACAACAGAAGGTTTTTTGGAGGCTGAGAAGAAAGCCAGGTTGATCTGCAGGTGTGTTGGGAGATCAAACAACATTGAAGATCAGTGATCTGTCTCTGTCACAGATCTGGGGTAAATTTAACATCTCTTACTTGTCGAATTTTTTTTTCTAAATCACCAAGATGAATAATAATATATTTGAAGCATGCATGAATGAGCATAACAAGCTTGATGGTTCCAATTATGCAAATTGTAAGTTCAAGATGTAGACTCTACTAGAAGCACAAAGTGCTTGGATGATTGTGAATGGGGATGAGCCAAAGCCTACGACTGGATCAACACTGATCCCAGATTAGGAAAAATGAGAAAGTAGAGAAAGGACAATGTTAAAGATGTCAGTGAAAGACTACATTATACCGCACATCAGAGAAGGAAAGTCAGCTAACAAGATCTGGGGAATTTTGAAGGAATTGTATGAGATCAGGAATTCAAATCGTCTTTTGTTCCTCAAGTGTAAGATCCTATCCATGAAGATGGAGGAGAATGAAACAATTGCTTCATTTGTAGCAAGAATTAAGGATCTGAAAACAAAATTATCAGATATTGGTCATATAATGGACAGTACAGATCTTGTAACCATTACAATGAATGGTGTCGCTGATGATTATCAAATGTTTATCATTGGGATAAATGACAAAGTGAAGATCTCATACTTTGAAGAGCTAACAGGTATACTGATGCAGGAAGGAGAGAGGAGATCATCTATGAAGCCCCAGAGTGACGATCTTGCATTGATGGCAAATAAAAAGTTCTACAAAGGGAAAGGAGGTCCACATTAGTAAAACAGAGCAAGTTCAAATAAATAGCCAAATCTGACTGAAGTTGTGCATCCCAATAAAAACTACTCTGAAACTAAAAGTTTTTATTGCAGAAATTGGGTCACATTGTGAGGGAGTGTAGGAAAAAGAAGTATCATGAGGAACAACAAAAGCCGAAAAGACATGCAGGTCATCTCACGAATGGTGATCAGCGACAGAATTTAAGATTGGTCATGGCAGATCATGATGAAAATGTTGATGCAGACATCTGGTATGTAGACTCGGGAGCGTCAACACATATGACAGGGAATAAGCACTGGCTCGAGGATTTTAAAGAAATCAACGAACGCACACAGATCTGCCTAGGTGATGATAGAACCCATCAAATCAAAGGGTGTGGGAAAGTTTCTGTTATTCTACCTGATGGTAATATCAAACAAATATATAATGTAGTGTATATTCCTGGTATAACAAAGAACTTGATTTCTGTATTTATGATTATATATCAAGATTTGGAAGTTGAATTTTTAAAATCTAACTTCTACATCAAAGATCTGCTAGATGTCATGAATACAATTCTATAGGAATCCAAATAGGAGGACTGTACAAGTTGGATGTGAGACTTGCATTAGTTCAAGCATTGACAACAACGAGCCTCACTATAGAAGAGCTTTGGCATCATAGATTGGGCCACATCAACTACAATGATTTGTTGCTACTACAAAAGAAAGAAATGGTAAGAGATATTCCTATGCTAAAACAAGTACATAATGATTGTGATGCCTATACTTTAGGAAAAATCCATACAGAAGAATTCCTTGTTAGAGTAGAAAAGAAATTGAGGGATATACTAGATTTAGTGCACATAGACCTTTGTGGCCCCATGCAGACAAAATCTTTAGGAGGTGCACTGTATTTCCTATTGTTTATTGATGATTGTACAAAGTTTTCTTGGGTGTATTTCTTAAGTAAGAAAATCCATACATTCGAATACTTTAAGCAGTTTAAAAATATGATTGAAAGACAAACAGGGAAACAGATAACAATTCTCTGCTGTGATCAAGGGGGAGAATATAGGAAGGATAAACTCATTAGATATTTTGAAGATCATGGAATTTTACAACAGTTTACAATACCCCATACTCCACAGCAAAATGGAGTAACAGAAAGAAAGAGCAGAACACTGGTGGAATGTGCCAGAAGTATGCTTAAAGGTAAGAATCTTTCAAATGGATTTTGGGCTGAAGTAGTGAATAATGCAGTTTATATAAAAATTAGGAGTCCTACAAGAAGTCTTGATTCTAAAACTCCTTTTGAGGCACTATATGGATATAAGCGTGCAGTAAAACACTTAAGAATATTTGGATCTAAAGCATTTGCCCACATTCCAAAGGAATATAGACTCGAAAGCCATCAGATGTACTTTTATAGGGTATTGGTTGTCATATAAAGCATGTAGATTATTTAATCCCTCTACTCACAAGATTTTTGTTAGTAGAGATGTTAAATTCCATGAGCAAGATAATGAAGAACCTAATGAGGATTATGAGGGGTGGTACATTCCGTACTTTGAGGAAGAAGAAACAAAGAAAAATCAGGGTCAACAATAGACAAAGGTAGAGAATGAACAACAACAACAGCAACAACAGGAAGAAATAAGGTTTGAAACCACTACCCCAGCACTCAGGAGATCAGGTAGGAAAGCTCAAATGCCTGCAAGATATAGGGAAAATGCTTTTATAACTAGTATGATGAATGTGGTTGAATTATATAGTTATAAAGAATAAAATGAATGTAGTGAATTGTAAAAAACCATGGAATAGGAATATGATTCAATAATCAGAAATAACACTTGGGAATTGGTTGAACTTCCTAGAGGAAAACAGACCATAGGTTGTAAATGGTTATATACACTGAAAATTAATGCAGATGGAACTATAGAGAAACTAAAAGCTAGGTTGGTTGCAAAGGGGTATTCACAAAAAGAAGGGATAGACTATGGAGAAAACTTCGCCCCTGTAGCTAAATTGAACACTATCAGAATGTTAATTTCTTTAGCTACTAAGAAACATTGGATGGTGCATCAACTGGATGTAAAGTCTGCATTTTTTAATGGAGAACTAAAAGAAGAGGTTTATCTAGAGCAACCGGAAGGGTTTGTCCAGAAAGGAAAATAACATTTAGTCTGTAGATTGACCATTTTTTATCAGATAACACAACATAACCTTGTGATCCACTTTCAAGTGAGATTCAGAAAATCCTTCATCTCTCTGTAGATTCACTGCTACAGATCCATCTTCATTCTCATCACACCATCAACATTGTGATCCACTTTCAAGTGAGATTCACAAAATCCTTCATCTCTCTGTAGATTCAATACTATAGATCCATCTTGATTCTCATCTTCAAGCATTGGTACAACAGGTTGAACAACACTACTATCTTCAACTTGATTACTCCCCCTTGCACAAAATTCTTCTTCGAGGATCTTCCATACTTCATTGGAATTTTCAGCTTCAAAATTATGTTCACTAGAGGATCCCACATTGAAATCATATATTTCTCCAGATTTCCAAAACGTTTTGGACAATCATTCTAAGGTATTTGAGACTCCCGAAGGCCTCCCACCTATTAGTGATCATGATCATTCTATTCATTTGATTCCATGAAGTGTTCCTCCAAACATCAGACCTTACATATATCCATATGCCCAAAGGTGTGGGAACTCATTCAAAAGTTGCATAATATCCCAGTTCAAACAGTATTGTGAGAACTTAACGAGGAAGGAAAAATCACATTGGAAGCTGAAGTAGTCACAGAACCAAGAAATCGAAAGCTACGAAATAGATCAATTTCAGAGTATTTCATCAAGTGGAAGAACTTACCCGCTGAAGATTCCACATGGGAGGACAAGAATTTATACACAAGCATCAACAAGTACTCAAGTGTTGAGGACAAAACTATTTGAAGGAGAGGTGCATGTTAAGTCCCTATACTACTAGTATAACCCCTTATTGTTATTAGTACAACCCCCTTATTATATTATTGTGCCCATGTAGTCCCTATATTGTTATTATTGTGCCCAATAGAAGCCCACTATTGTTATTATTGTGCCATTACATTATTATTGTTATGTCGACTCCGATTATATTATGACCCCTTAGACTCCTATATATAAAAAGGAGGTCTTGTCATTTGTATCATCCAAGAATTGTTCATTTGTGTAATGTAAAGGAGGTTTCCCCCTCGAAGAGGTTGAATTCTAAGGCGTTGATCTATCTTTTCTATCTTTTTGTGAGCTAGTTTCATAACATATGCAAACCTAGAGCCCCCTACAAATTCTATACCACCTGGTTGAAGGATGTCACCTATACTTGATTGACCACTAACTTCTAGATGTCCCACCCCCTGCTCCTAGAGGGAACATTATAGAAGGTTTTGTCACCAACTTGAAAGAGATGAAAAGGCTATCAAAAATATGGGCACACACTAAGAGAGAACAAGAAGTAAAAACCCTAATAGATATTGAATTAAAAATTTCTGATTTGGAGGATGAGAAGGGAGGGGTTTTAATATCAAGAGATCAAAAGGATAAGATTACTGAGTTAATATCGAAGAGAGGAAAAATACTAAAATATGGGGAAGAAACGTGGAGATTGAGAAGTAGAGAAATATGGTTGATGGAGGGAGATGACAACACAAAAATTTTCCATAATTTTTCAAATGGTCGAAAGGCAATCAATACCATATGGTAACTGAAAAATGAGCAGGGGAAAGATGTGCATACCTTCCAACAACTGGCCTCTATTGCCACATCACACTTCAAATAGATTTATTAGGCATCTCACACTACGACTCTTGCTGAAGTCATCAGAGTAGCACAACTCTTCCCTCGGTTTGTAGATCAGGAGAATGTTATGGAGTTAAACAAGGAAGTCACTTTAGTGGAACTAGAGGCTACTTTGAAATTTTTTAAGAACGACAAGAGTCCTAGACCAGATCGATGGTCGATGGAGTTTTATACAACCTTTTTTGAAATCCTTGGAGATGATCTACTAAAGGTCATTGAAGAATGTAGGACCACTAGTCATATGCATGGGGCCATCAATTCCACTTTCATCGGCCTCATTCCCAAATGAGACAACCCAACCTCCTTTGATGACTTCTGCCCCATCTCCCTGTGCAATTACATTTATAAAATCAGTGCAAAAATCATAGCAAACCATCTCCGACCCATTCTCTCCACCCACATATCCTCGAAACAATTTTCCTTCCTCCAAGATCATCAAATTCATGAAGCATTTGGTACTACTTAGGAAGTGATGCATTCTATCCAAACAAAGAAGATTAAAGGTATGATCATTAAGGCATACCTCTCGAAGGCTTTTGACCAGGTAAGTTGGATATACCTCTGAATGCTCCTAACTCATTTAGGATTCCCATATGAGTTTATAAAATGGATCATGTGTTGCATCACAAACACACCCTTTAGTGTATTGGTCAATGGAGAGGCATCACCTTTATTTCACTCTTAAAGAGGCCTTAGGCAAGGATGCCTCCTAACACCCTTGCTTTTTTACTGGTTATGGAGGGAATTAGTAGACTTATAAAAGATATGCACCTCAGAGGAAGACCCATGGGAATTAGGATCACTGGCAGATGCATAATAACTCATTTACTCTTTGTGGATGATGTGTTGATCTTCCTCAGTGGTGGAATTGGGGATGTGACTACCCTACAAAAAACCATCTCCCTTTTTCAAACTGCAACAAACATGCTCATCAACAACTCTAAATCCACCATTACAACTTGTGCTTTCACCCGTCATGAGATCCAGTTTTCTCTTCTCTAGTTCCCCTTCACTCTTGTTATAGTTGGAGGATGGACTCAGATATCCGGGTTACAGGCTCAAGCCCCTTGGGAAAAAAATAGTTGACAACACATGGTTAATCTTAGAGTTAGAAATAATACTCAATATATGGTACCATAAGTATCTCTCCAGGACCAGAAGACTAGTTCTCATCAAAGTTGTTCTTGAAGCCAATCTAGTGTACTAGATGTCCCTAGCTTGGATACCTCAAGGAATCCTTACTAGAATACATAATCTCTATTGCAGGCTCCTTTGGGAAGGCAAACAGATAGGAAGGATTTTTGAATGGGCAAAATGGGATCTGCTTACCCTTCCAAGGAAATGGGGAGGGTGGGGAATAAAAAAACTAGAAGATTTCTCTACTTCTCTAGTGGACAAGCTAGGATGGCAACTAATAGCAACAAATAGCCTTTGGACTATGGTGGCTTCCTCCAAGTACATAGCTCCCCTAAACCTGATGAATTGGCTCAGACATACAAGCTCGAATAAAATAGGGATCTTAGTCATCTGGAAAGCAGTTCTAAATTCTTTATCACTCATCCAAGATGTACTCACTTGGAGAATACAAGCTCACACATCTGTCCACATCGGGCTGGACACATGGATTGGATGTGATAATGCCCACAAGATCCTTGAAGAACTTTAGCTCCTCCTTGCCAACTCTAGCATTGCTCGGATCAATCACATTGTTGACATGGAACAATCCACGTTTCTCCACTAGGCCTGGAAATCTGCCCGTAGTCTGCACATTCCTCAACAGTGGCCTCAACAATGGGTAGACTACACAATTGTCTTAATCGAATGTCATATCAAAATAGTAGAAGGGGAGGATGAGATTATTTAGGCACATGCAAAAAATAGGTGGTACTCCCCCAAAGAGGGATACCTCTATTTAGGAAGCATTCATAAACCTTATCCTATAGAGTTATGGTGCAAAGGCATGTGGAAACTCAAAGAACCCCCTAGAACTAGACTAGTCATGTGGTCAATTTTGAAAAACAAGATTCCCACTGCAGATAATCTGATTAAGAAAGGACAACATTGACCTTTTTATTGCATCTTATGTAAAGACAGTTTTGCAGATCACCTCTTCCTCACCTGCCCTATCACTATAGACCTTTGGATATATGTACTCTTGAACATCCCTACTCAGTGCACATGGAGGGGACTGTCTGCCAGAGAAGCTTGGACCACATGGTGGACATCTTCATCTTAGACAAAGGTCAGGAACCTTTCCTTCCTCATCTGCTGGGAAATCTGGATAGCTAGTAACGGTCTTATTTTTCAAGATATTGCTCCTCACTAGCCCACCAGCTCTGCCTGATTTCTCGCAAAATTTAGCAACATTCCTGAAGACGATGCTAATCATCCTCCGAGACATATTGTCCTGGAAATCATTGACCACACCCAACCATGGATGTTTTTTGATCGATCTGCGCAAGAAGCAGGTTGTGGGGGTTGTGCCATCCTATATCTATCAGACTCCCATAACTTCCAAATCCAAATGGGGGTTGGAGGGGGCACAAACAATTATGCAGATCTCATCACTGCAAAACATCTCATTCAGTTCTCATTAGGAAAACATTGCCAGAATCTACAACTTTTTGGGGACTCAAAAATTGCTTGCAATTGGATTAATAAAACATCAATTTGTCATTATTACACTCTGAGGCCTATCCTAGAGGAGGCCCATAGACTCATCTCTTTATTTGACAACTTTGGTTGTCGTCATATATATAGGGAACGCAACACACTTGCCAAAATGATATCCAAGGAGGCAGCAGCCACGACACGTGATACATGGTTGATACATGAGCAGAGGGATGGAGCACACTACCAGTATTACCATCGCCCTTTCATGGACCATACAATATAGGCTCAACAGGAATTGTGCTTTTTTGTTATATGTTAATATTATCATGCTTATATATCAGTAGCTGTATTTACAAACATACATACACTATGAGTAGTGTAGTTTTTGATAACAACATCTACAACTTGTAATTTTCCTTAATATAATGAAAAATAAATATTGCTTGATTAAAAAGGTCAACAAAAAATAAATTTAAAATTTAGAAATAAAAAATCAAACAATCTTGCTAGCTTGTACCCAAGAGAGGGATCTTTGTATTGGAAAGTAGTCCAATGAGAGGGTAAATAAGGGCCTGCAAGTTATACATTGATAACATAAGATTATAGATAAATTATAGATGCAAATTAGTGTTGAAGATGCCAAAAAAAAATATGTTTGGGATCAGTGGGACAAGTGGAGGAGGAGGATGTGAGAGTGTAAAGAAGGGTTGGCAGGATATACATTTATAGAACATAAAATTATAGATAAATTAGAGATGCAAATTAATGGTAAAGGTACCAAAAAAATATGGTTGAGATCAGTAGGACAAGTGGAGGACGAGGAAGATAATGTAATATTTCAGTGTTTATGATTGAATTAATATTTTTTTAATTTGGTGAAAGAATTGAGAGTGAGAATTCATATGTGGTTTTTTTTATTTTAAGAAGTATCTAAATTCGAAATAATTTTGGTGATAATATTTTGTTATCAGATCATTTTTATATTCAACATTAAATTTATTCTCAATAAAGCTTAAAAAAACAAATTTTCATTTAGTATATAACTAACTTTTATTATTAACAATGTATGTTGTAGTTTGTTATTTTATGAAGTTTAAAATGCTAACATGTTTATTATTTTCTAACTTTTATTATTAACCATGTATGTTGTACTTTGTTATTTTATGAAGTTTAAAATGCTAACATGTTTATTATTTTTGTGAGTTTTGAGTGGTGCTAGAATATATTGAAGTCAAAAGTTTCACCATATAAGAATATTAACATGACAGATAAATTCTATAACAACCCTTATTTCCAATATTGAACATCCATGGCTAGCTATGCTGTGAATTTTTTTATTATAAATTTATCCAATATTTTTTCAGACAAAAAATCTGCCAAACACTCTTAAAATAGATATTAATAACCATTATTATCAAAATATTAAGTTACCAAAAATGGGAAACATAAACTTAAAAGAACCGGCTAGAAAGCGTTCAGAGATAAGAAACATGAACCGCATCAGCACATCTTATGCATACAAATTTGATGAGTAACATGAAACCCTCATCCGTCTGTTTCATGAATAAAAGCTCATAAGCAATGAACTGACTTAGTGTCAAAACGGTATAGAAAACATGTAAAAAAGTTCTCCAGGTCAGATTTCTGGTAACATAGTTCAAATAAAAGATCAAATATAAGGTCTCTGATTCAATATTCGTTTCTTATGATCATGTGAATTAATCACGATCCATCCATCGGAATCCGAATAGTTCCGTGATAATATGGATGCTTTATCATTTGGATTAATCACGATATTCCACCACCATCATTACTTTCTCTTGAAGCTGATGAATTATGATTTCTTACCAGATAATCCAACTCCAGTTCTTCTAACCTTTTCTTCAGCGGCAATGAACACGCCATTGAAAGCAATGTGTTCGCATCCAAATCATCCTTCGGAAACCCTCTCAAAAACAGTTGCAGATTCTCAAAGTGCAATTTTAACAGATCAGTCTGAAAGAAATTTAGCAGCGCCAAGGCCACTCCAAAAACTGCCCTCATCCCTTCGCAGAGAAAAACATCCAAAATGGGAACAACTAATGACAATGGCAAGTCTGCAGAGAATGCAGTCATTAGCCAACTGCTTGCATACATCGGTGGCGTGATCATTTGTTCCTCAAAATGGTTAGCCAGTTGGGGTAGTTGCTCCCTCAGAAGCATTTCTAGCTGAAAAAAGTACTGGTGGAGTAGAGGCAGACCTTCCAGATACAGACCTCGCATTTTCTTGCCTTTGAGCAGTGCCACTATAACCCAAAAGGCTTATTCCTCATTCATGTAAAGCAGAAGCATTGCAACTATGAAATTCATCAATTGTGTATACCCCACCTCTGTGTCGTAAACTGAATACGCCTTCAACACATTGTAGAGAGACCGATGCCCCGCCCCATCTTTCCTTCGAAATAATTCCTGCGATGCAAAAGTGCGAGGGATGTCTTCAACGATAACTTTATCTGAATCTGTTTCCACCGAAAATTCAGCGGTAAATTCCTGGGTTTGCCACCAGAAAGTCTCGTCCGTCTGAATTGAACTGCCAAAAGACACCTCGCGTTGAATTATCAGTGTCATGTGCGATACGCCTTGTAACTTCGACAAACTCATCATTATCATCTTCAAACTTGGCACTCGCATGTTTTCTTTTGACTCCAGTCATTTTGACAAAAATTTTACGAAAAAGGAGTGAATTTCGGCCCATTAATGAAAGTTGGTGGACGTTATATTGAAGAGAGACAAAGGTGCATACACTGCCGATGATGAGATGCACAGGCAAACAGATACTCTCACACAATAAGTGTGTTCTAGTGGATTAGATTGACACGATTCCGGTAAAACTTAGTGTTATTACAAAAAGAGATGCATTTATTTTGGGTTTCATTCGAACTTTATATATAGCTTTTAATAGGTTATATGGTGGGAGAGAGGACCGCATTTTAAGTTACTAAATATGTTACTAAGAGGTTATAATTTGGAATTAAAATAAATTTAAAATAATTTTATTATTTTTATTTTTAATTGATCAATTATTTTATTTTAATTATAGTTATTTAGTTATATTGATTTGGTTTTAATTAATTATTTTTAAGTAATCGAGTCAAAGATATAAATATCAATTATATTACAAATATCTGATTACTAAGTAGGAGAACACCGTTAAATTTTATTTTTTAAATTAAATTTTAAAATTTATAAAAAAATAATTAAGATGTATCATTTAATTTTGGAATATGTACTAATTTGTTTGTATGTATTTAAAGAAAATACACATAAATTAAAATAATTCATCTAAATTTTTGATAAATCTAGATTTATTTTAAATAAATCCAAACTAATTTTCCTTTTTAAATATTATTGTATATTTATATACATTTATTTTTAATGATGTAATTATATTTTTAGTAAATGTTGTAACTGAGGTGTTTGGAGTAATATTTGGTTGCAGGGTAGGCCTGACAAGACCCTTGAGGTTAGAAACTTGGAGTTGTCAGCCTTGAAGATATAAGTATTTAGTTGCATAGAACTATAATTGAAATGTCTATTGCTAGAAAGAATTAGAAAGGAGAAACAAGTAATCAAATAGTCGAGCTTCAACTCTAAAGGCATGCTGGCAAAATGAAATGTTCATGTTGCATGCTTGGAAGATCATGCATGAGTACTTGAATAAGAAATAGATGGGTAATGCTAGCAAGTTGAAACATTTAAGCATACACATTGTAACATGGAAGTTAAAATTCAACAATCAGGTTGTTGGGTCATTGGCTTCTCCAATACGTCAATGCGCATAAATGGTAGATTGAACTCGCTGATAATGAAATCGTGCAAGTGGTTAAATTGGTTAATTGGTTCAAATGTGAAGCTTGTAAATTGGGACAACTAAAATGGAATAAGCCACAGGGAAATTGGAATGGTCTAAAAGTATATCAAGCAAGTTAAACAATGTACTTTTAGATTTGTATATCATATTCCACTTAGGTTTTAGATGAATTTTTGTTGCATAGTATTAACTAAATAATTATTGTACCATGGTACTATTGCCACTTTGCTTACATACTTAAGTTAATGTGGGAAAATCCTCAACCCCACTAGGTGTGGCCTTGCTGGAAATGCTCAGATAATGGGTTGTCACATAATCCCAACTTTCTCCATCTAAGCTCTCTCCTAGCTAAAGCCAAGGGGGTGGACCCTAAGGAAGGTTTCTAAAGGAAAGAATCATTGAAAACAACAAGTTATAGGAGACTAAGGATAGAGAAATTAATTCTAAGTAAATTGAGTTTAAGGATTATTTATCAAGTATCAGTGTTTAAATGAGGAATGCAAATATCACTAAGATCGATTCCAATAAGATCAATATGATAATGAAAATATGGCATTCATAAACCAGTGCCTTAAAACGATGTTCAATAGGGAAACAACACTTTCAAAATGGAATGATAATTCCAGTTACAACAAAAGCTAATTGCTACAAGACAAGTATTAGTACAAGAAATAATTTAAAATATGAGCAACAAGACTTGTGATGTAACTTGCAAGAAAAGAAGGCTTGTAACTCCAATAGAAAATGCTCAATAAATGATATTGATAATAGACAAGTACGTGAGTATAAAGTAAAACATCCAAGTAAATAAATTAGCTCACAATTCCAATTACCATAACTGATTGAACGTCAATCCTAGATCAATGAATGCGGGATCTTTCTATCTGTAATGTAAGGATCTTTGTTGATTTTAATTAAATGTCTAATCTATGGTGAGAACTTTCCCCTCAATTTCTCAAAAATTAATAAGGATTGGCTTGGCTTGCAAGGAGGATAGGCCGAGGAGGCACAAGTTCATTGTTAACAATATCCTTCATAACCACCTTGCAATCCATGTTTCTCTATTCCTACAAGGGATCAACCACAAGAGAAATGAAATGTCACATGTTTTAACCTTACTCCAAACTCAATTTTATAAAATTGAATGAAAGCTAGTGATATTTATCCTGAAATTTCTATTTAACCAAGCTTATACTTGGAGGTAGATTTTAGAACTACAAATCTAAATCTAATATGAAAATGGGATGTCAAAATGTTAATGCAATGTTTCAAATGAGATATATTAATAACAAGATGCTTCAAAGAAATGAGATAAAATTAAACTTATCATTAAAGTTACTTTGAGAATAATATGATATCGGTTTATAACAATGATCAATGAAGCATGCAACAATTACTCAATGAAACAAGGTCAATGAAATAAAATTAGATCACAAGATAAAATAATAACTCATTTACCTTGGATTCAAAGTGAAGAAAAATGGAAGCTCGCCCTCCCATGTATCATCGCATGAAATATATCTAAATCCATAAAAGAAATACCTCCAAAAAATGGCAAACCATCTGATAATCATGGTGCTTGGATCAGAGAATTGGAAGAATACAAAAGAGGGCAACTGTTGCATTTCCCATCGCTACTAATGTGTGCAATGGTGGTGACTAATAATGACAGGCACCTAACCTCTTATGAAGCAAAACAAGGGATTCGTAGTTGTCCACCATACACCTAAAAATATGTTCTACAGACTGCATGAGGTCCAACATATCTCTAAGAGTAGGCAAGTTGACTCTCTACTACAACAACATGGGGGACATTAGGGAACTGGGGAAAATGTTCCCCTCTACTAGATAAGCTAGTGATAAGGTATATGTCCTCCTGATCGAGCCTATACAACATCTCAGGACCCACATGGAAGCCCTACTCCTAGACACTCCACTGGCAAATCAGATGTGCCAACAAGACAAAGTGCTCCTTCAGGGATGTAACCTCCTCATATTACTTGAGGATGTTGATCAGGTGATTAAATTTAGTGCCCAAAAATAAAAGTATGCGTCAAATCTTGAAACATGTACCATTGAATAGATCTCAGAAATTTTAATCCAACGCAACTTGAATTGTTGAAAGCCGATATCGTATGCTCCTAATATCGCGTTCTAACCAAATTCCAAAACAAGTAAAAATTTGCAGAATTGACAAGGTTACTATACATTTTGGGTTAGTGGAATACTTCCACTTGTCCACTCCTTATTAGTGAAAAAATTATGAATTAGTCTATGGATAGGAGTACATTCTTTTGTGAGGGGCCGAGGGCACCGACAGGATTCGAACCACAGACCTCTGCCAAGCAACAACAACCATCCACCAATGCACCATTGGACATGAGGCCACATCCCACACCATAGGACCGTGGCTGAGGGAATCTAGGGCTAGGGCTTAGCCACAACCCATAGTCTCGCGCGCCCACACCATGAAACCAAACTAAAGCCATAACACAAAATCATAGGCGGAGAGTGGACGGGGCCAACCCTGGGCCACTTGCGGTTAATATAACAATTAGCATGGATTAGAGGGGAGCTTAGCCCTAGGTTATTGTAGTGAGGCTAGCCCCAAGTCATATAACTTGTCACATGACCACAACTTGCAGAGTTTTGGGCCCATGCGTTAGGTGGGCACTAGGCCTAGGTTTTATGGGCACATTCTACCATGATGTAACATGTTGGGGGCTCAGATGGTGAGGGTGGGTAACTAGCCCCAGCCCTTGGGCATGTGGCCCCCATACGAATGCATTTTTATGAAATTTAACATCAACAATTTCAATTATTGGATCCACTAAACTAGATGCTTCTCCATTGGCAACATTATCTATGCCAAAATTAGTGTCTGTTGATAATGTTGAAGATAATGGAGAATATCCTAGAATAGGTAGAGTTGGTTCATGTAACCTCAGGATAGGAATTAGTTTCTATTTCATAGGATGCTATTCTAACTTCTCTAAAACTGTGTATTCTATTTAATGTGTAATGTGCATGAATAATGTAGAGTGTTCTGCAAAGCCAGACTCTCTCGGTTCAGACTCTCTTTCGTAGAGCTGACCAGTGGGTTTTATTTTTATTAATACAAAAATTACCATTTTGTATCATGGTATGAAAGCATCAAGAGTGAGGAACCTGTACGCTAGCTAGTGGGTGGTTCGTTGAACTGAGATCATCACAGTTGTGAGGAACATAACTGCGACGATTTCGAAATCGTTGTTGGTTATAAGTGTAACTCTGCGACGAGGTCATTGTAGATGCTTCACACATATTTATCCTTTTATCGTCATAGGAAAAACGTGTACATCAGTGATGACGTCAGCAAAAACATGCAATTCTGCAACAATCGTGGAAGCCAACAACAAGGTTGTGGATGAGTGGGAAATCCAAGAACAAGGTTGTAGCAGTCAGAGAAGCTGTGTGAGGAAGCCAAGAACAAGGTTGTAGCTGACAATAGAAGGTTTTCTGGAGGCTGAGAAGAAAGCCACGGTGATCTGTGGGTGTGCTACGAGATCAAACAACATTGAAGATGAGTGGTCTATCTCTGTCACAGATCTGGGGTAAATTTAACATCTTTTACCTGTCAATTTTTTTTTTCTAAATCGCCAATATGAATAACAATATATTTGAGGCATGCATGAACAAGCATAACAAGCTCAATGGTTTCAATTATCAAAATTGGAATTTCAAGATATAGACTCTGCTAGAAGCGCAGAGTGCTTGGATGATTGTGAATGGGGATGAGATGAAGCTTGCGGCTGGATCAACATTGATCCCGGATTGGGAGAAATGAGAAAGTAGAGCAAGGACAATGTTAAAGATGTCAGCGAAAGACTGCATTATACCGCACATCATAGAAGGATAGTCAACTAACGAAATCTGGGGAATTCTGGAGGAATTGTACGAGATCAGGAATTCAAATCATCTTCTGAGATCAGGAATTTAAATCATCTTCTGTTCCTCAAGTGTAAGATCCTATCCATGAAGGATGGAGGAGAATGAAACAATTTCTTCATTCGTAGCAAGGATTAAGGATCTGAAAACCAAATTATCAGCTATTGTTCATACAATGGACGATACAGATCTTATAACCATTACAATGAATGGTGTCACTAATGATTATCAGATGTTCATCACTGGGATAAATGCCAAAGAGAAGATCCCGCACTTTGAAGAGCTAACAGGTACACTGACGCAAAAAGAAGAGAGGAGATCCTCCATGAAGCCCCAAAGTGTCAATCTTGCATTGATGGTGAAGAAAAACTTCTACAAAGGGAAAGGAGGTCCACAACAGCAAAACAAAGAAAGTTCACATATACAACCAAATCTGACTCAAGGTATGCATCCCAATAAAAACTACTCTTAAACTAAATGTTTTTATTGTGGAAAATTGGGTCACAATGCCAGGGAGTGTAGGAAAAAGAAGTATCATGAAGAACAATAGAAGCTGAAAAGATATGCAGGTCATCTTGCGAATGGTGATCAATGACAGAATTTAAGATAGTTCATGGCAAATCGTGATGAAAATGTTGATGTAGACATCTGGTATGTAGACTTATGAGCGTCAACACATATGATAGGGAATAAGCACTGGCTCAACGATTTTAAAGAAATCAACGAAGACGCACGGATCTACCTAGGTGATGACAGAACCCATCAAATCAAAGGGTGTGGGAAAGTTTCTATTATTTTACCTGATGGTAATATAAAAAAAAAAATTATAATGTAATGTATATTCCTGGTATAACAAAGAACTTGATTTCTATATCTATTATTACAGATCAATATTTGAAAGTTGAATTTTTAAAATCTAACTGCTACATTAAAGATCTGCTAGTTGGCATGAAGACAATCTCTACAGGAATCTGAATAGGAGGATTGTACAAGTTGGACGTGAGACCTGCACCGGTTCGAGCATTGACAACAGCGAGACTAACTACAGAAGAGCTTTGGCATCGGAGATTCGGCCACATCAACTATAATGATTTGTTGTTACTACAAAAGAAAGAAATGGTAAGAGATCTTCTTATGCTAAAACAAGTACATAATGATTGTGATGCCTATAATTTAGGAAAAATGCATAGAGAAGAATTCCATGTTAGAGTAGAAAAGAAACAGAGGTATATACTGGAGTTAGTGCACATGGACCTTTGTGGTTCCATGCAGACAAAATCTTTAGGAGGTGCACTGTATTTCGTACTATTTATTGCTAACTGTATGAAGTTTTCTTGGGTGTATTTCTTAAGTAAGAAAATACATACATTCGAATATTTTAAGCAGTTTAAAAATATGATTGAAAGACAAACAAGGAACAGATAAAAACTCTCCACTCTGATCAAGGGGGAGAATACAGGAAGGATGAACTCATCAGATATTGTGAAGATCATGGAATTTTGCAGCAATTTATAATACCCCATACTCCACAACAAGATGGAGTAATAGAAAGAAAGAACAAAACACTGGTGGAATGTGCCAAAAGTATGCTTAAAGGTAAGAATCTTTCAAATGGTTACGGGCTGAAGCAGTGAATACTGCAGTTTATTTAAAAAATAGGAGTCCTACAAGAAGTCTTAAGTCTAAAACTCCTTTTGAGACACCATATGGATATAAGCCTGCAGTAAAACACTTAAGAATATTTGGATCTAAAGCATTTGCCCACTTTCCAAAGGAAGATAGAAGAAAACTAGACTCGAAAGCCATGAGATGTGCTTCTATAGGGTATTGTTCGTCATATAAAGCATACAGATTATTTAATCCCTCTACTCACAAGATTTTTGTTAATAGATATGTTAAATTCCATGACCAGGATAATGAAAAACCTAATGAGCACTATGAGGGATGGTACATTCTGTACTTTGAGGAAGAAGAAACAGAGAACAATCAGGGTCAACAACAGACAAAGGCAGAGGATGAACAATAACAACTACAACAACAACAACAATAGCATCAACAACAACAGCAACAACAGGAAGAAATAAGGTTTGAAACCACTACCCCACCACTCAGGAGATTGGGTAGGAAAGCTCAAATGACTGGAAGATATAGGGAAAATGATTTTATAACTAGTATGATGAATGTGGCTGAACCATCTAGTTTGAACCATCTAGTTATAAAGAAGCAAATGAATGTAGTGAATGGAAAATAGCCATGGAACAAGAAATATGATTCAATAATAAAAAATAACACTTGGGAATTGGTTGAACTTCCTAGAGGAAAATAGACCATATGTTGTAATTGGTTATATAAATCGAAAATTAATGCAGATGGAACTATAGAAAAACTAAAATCTAGGTTGGTTGCAAAAGGGTACTCACAAAAAGAATGGATAGACTATGAAGAAAAATTCACTGCTATAGCTAAATTGAACACTATCAGAATGTTAATTGCTTTAGCTACTAAGAAACATTGGATGATGCACCAATTAGATGTAAATTCTGCATTTTTTAATAGAGAACTAAAAGAAGAGGTTTATCTAGAGCAACTATAAGGGTTTGTCCAGAAAGGAAAAGAACATTTAGTCTGTAGATTGACCATTTTTTATCAGATAACACACCATAACATTGTGATCCACTTTCAAGTGAGGTTCACAAAATCCCGCATCTCTCTGTAGATTCACTGCTACAAATCCATCTTCATTCTCATCACACCATCAACATTATGATCCACTTTCAAGTGAGATTCACAAAATCCTTCATCTCTCTGTAGATTCACTGCTACAGATCCATCTTCATTCTCATCTTCAAGCACTACGACAACAGGCTGAACAACACTACTGTCTTTGACTTGATTACTCCCCCTTGCAACAAATTCTACTTCGACGATTTTCCATACTTCATTGGAAGTTGTAGCTTCAGTAAACATAGGTGGTGGTAGCAGATCAAAGTTACACCAATCACCTTCGATTTTTTCTTTGTCTTCTGCTAGACTTCCCAGTTCCTCGGCTTCAGCATGTACTTCTCTAAACATGGTAACGATCTTTTCCTTTTCTCTTCGATTCATTTTCTTAATCTACTTCAACCGTGCATTGTGACCCATGATAGTTGCCTTTCCTCTATCTTATAGCTAATTTTGTGATTGCATAAATATATCTTCCATATCGCCCCCGAAAAAAAATATGATGTTTAATATGCACGCCCATAAGGGACAATCTTCATTGTTCTTCATAAACAATGTCATGCTTGACAAAACACCAAAATATTTTGAAAACTAATATATTTTTATAAAGCACAAAAATTTCTTCAAATACACCATTTAATAAGCCTTTTCCTTTTCCAAAACTATTAATCCAAAACTCAAATGATAATTCACTTAAATGCTAAGCAGCATTTCAAATAAATATTTTCCAAATCTTTTTAAGCTTGCCCACATACTTCAACTTCATGCAAGTGCTTTCTTTTTAAAACAAAACAATTTTGAAAAACTTCTATCGAAAGACCAAATATGTATACCAATAAGTATATGTGTGTTGTGGGCTTTAACCTCACATAAAAGCCTTTTGTTTATATCCCTTTTTGATTTATGACTTTATGGTTAAAGGTATCCCTTTCAAATACATAAAGCATTATAAAAAAACTTGCCATCCAATTAAAATCTTCAAATTGTTTAACTTTGTCCGCTAATAAATTCACACAATTTTTACTTTGGGTTGGTATTTGCTACCTTGGATTTCTTGTGCTCCTTCGAAAAGACTATGAAGAAACCTCTTCTTCTTTTTGACATGAGGCTTTGACTTCTCTCTTTCGAAACGAGTCACTTCTCAAACCAGCGGAGTGTTGTTCACTGCGACTGCGACTATTAGATCTCAGGGCGACTTGTACAGAAAAGATGGAAGTCCATGCGAGGGAGATCGTTCACCACGCTGATTGGGACTGGTACTGCATGGAATTTCAAACTTTCTCTGCACTATTCCATGAACAGGCTGCAACTCGCCACGCTACAATGACTACTCTACCTCACGCTCTCAGCGGCTCACAGCAAACCGACTCCAAGGAATAAAGTTGCTTCCGTTACCATAGACTCAGAGCGAACTCAACAACTGAATAGACACTCAACCTTCATGATTCTCCACGTTCAATTCCAGAGCTGGATCTTGCTGTTAAATTTATAATTTCAACCTCGCGGGAAACCACCCAGCAATACCATAAACCACCCTCAACCATTTCGCACCGCTTTTGGAAAAAAGTGGTTTATGTCTGAGGGCCTCCGAACACCCCGATCAGCTACCACACGTCCAGTGTACGAACTCAAAACCACTTTCCTCGGACGCTAAAGTTCATTTGTTTTGTCTGAGGTTGGTGTGCGAATTGCGTCCGATCAGGTCAATGGACAAGGATTTCATTCAACCTGCCCGAACGTTATTTTTACTTTTACCACACGTTCTATTTAATGTATTTAATGAGTTGGTCATAGTCTTAGGTAAAATTTTAATTCTAATGTTATGGCATGTATGGGCATAAATTAAAATAGGCATGGGCAGAAGTAATTGTCTTAAATTTTAATGTTTTTTTATTATTCACGGGGGTGGCGTAAGTTTGGTTTTTACGGAACAAGTAAAACCACACTTTCCCCGGACGCTAAAGTTCGTTTGTTTTGTCTGAGGTTGGTGTGCGAATTGCGTCCGATCAGGTCAACGGACAAGGATTTCATTCAACCTGCCCGAACGTTATTTTTACTTTTACCGCACATTCTATTTAATGTATTTAATGAATTGGTCATAGTCTTAGGTAAAATTTTAATTCTAATGTTACGGCATGTATGGGCATAAATTAAAATAGGCATGGGCATAAGTAATTGTCTTAAATTTTAATGTTTTTTATTATTCACGGGGGTGGCGTAAGTTTGGTTTTTACGGAACAAGTAAAACCATATTTAGTAGTTGACCATTTAGCAAGTGTAAGAAATGTAAAAACAGCGCACAGCAGTGCAGGAGCAAAGGCTTGCAGCAGCGAAAAGAACAGGGGAAACACAGCAGTGTAAAAGACTCCCCACAGTGAATGCAATTGGATTTCTTCTTACAGGTGGATATAGTTATTTGTTGAAACGAATGGGAAGCCAATATCTTTTTTATTTGAATATGAAATGTAAAATCTCCAGCACTTCGAATGTAATGAATAATTTCACACAGTGGTGAATGTGAATTTTATTTTACACAGTAAACTTATGTAAGAATTTATATTCTTACACTAGTAAATGTAAGAGCTATTTTTACAGCAATAAATGTGAAAAGAAGATCTTACACAGTGGTGTAAAAATCATTTGTAATAGCAGGCAGAGTATTTTGTTTTTTGTGAACCTTTTGGTGAATCCTTCACAATAAGAGGAAGAAATATGTATCAGTGAATTTGTTTTAATGAATAGAAATCTTTTATGGTGGTGAAATACTCTGTTCTCAGTTAATTTCTTTTAAAAGCTTCCCTGTGCAAAAGGATCCTGGAGTAAAGAAAAACAGAGCATTGCCTCTGTGTTTTATTTTTGTGTTTTTGGGATTTTACCAGAAAAATCCCCAACAGTGGTATTAGAGCAGACTTAGGCTCTTTGAAGGTGACAAAGAAGCTGAAGGGAGGAGTCTTTTGGTTGCAGCAGTCAGTTGTTTTAAATATACAGTCAAGAAATTGAAGCATAACTAAGGAAGCAAGGAATGGCCAGCACAAGCACTGGTATGGGTATGTTTAACAGCCATCTCCCACAGTTCAATGGGAAGAACTATGACTACTGGGCAATAACTATGAAAGCCCTATTTTCCTGTCAATATTTATGGGAATTAGTTCAAGATGGTTTTGATGAACCAGCAGATGAAAAAGAATTTAATAGATTAACTCCAGCAGAGAAGGATCTGCTGAAGAGCAATAGGAAGAAGGATGCAAAAACCCTTGTATTTTTGTATCAAGCAGTGGACCAGAGTGTGTTTCCAAGGATAGCAGCAGCTAAGACATCCAAGGAAGCATGGCAAACTGTCAAGACAACCTATCAAGGCATGGAGAAAGTGAAGACAACAAAACTATAGTTGCTGAGGAGAGATTTTGAGAATCTGAACATGAAGGAGTCAGACAACATTGACTCATTCTTCACACATGTAATTGGTCTGATCACACAGATGAGGACTCATGGAGAAACCATTGAAGAAAGGAGG
>APFE030932009.1:0-15853 GCA_000404065.3 Pinus taeda | reverse complement strand
CCCGCACCAAGCCTTATTCATCTCTACTAGTCATAGTTATAAAGAAAGACAAAGAATGGTGCATGTAGCCTGACTTTAGGGCCCTTAATAAGCTCACTATCAAGGAAATTTTCCTTTTGCCAGTAGTTGATGATTTTCTTGATGAAATACATGGTGCTAAAGTTTTTACCAAAAGATGGACCTTTTCTTGGGCTATCACCAAATATGCATGAACGATGTTTACATTCCCAAAACAACCTTTTGAACTTATGAAGGCCATTATGGATTCTTGGTCATGCCATTTGGTCTTTGTAATGCCCCATCCACTTTTTAGAGACTCATGAACCACCTTATGAAACCATATCTTAGAAAATTCATCCTGGTCTTTTTCAATGACATTCTCATATACAACATAAGATGGGACAAACACCTTCAACATCTTGACCAAATATTACAATTTCTCTAGGATCAAAATTATTTGTTAAATTATCCAAATGTTCCTTTGGCATGGGAGAATTAGAGTATTTGGGACACATTGTGGGCCATGACAGAGTGAGGGTTGATCTGAAAAAGCTTCAGGCAATGCAAGATTAATCCCAACCAAAAACCTTGAAGAGTTTGTGGGGATTCTTGGGTCTTACAAGCTACTATCGCAAATTTGTACGAAATTATGGACGCATTTCCTGACCTCTCACTAGCATTCTCAAGAGAAATTCATTTCTCTGGATTGACGCACCTCAGCAAGCCTTCCTGGCTCTCAAACAGGCCATGGGCTCCACTCCAATATTGGCCTACCCAAACTTCACCAAACATTTTGTGATTGAATGTGATGCTTCAGGTATGGGCATTAGCACAATATTAATGTAGGTAGGTAGACCATTGATTTCCACCAATCAGCAACTTAGTGGAAAACATCTGGGTTAATCTACATATGAGAAAGAAATGATGGCCATCTTACATAAGTCTCTGTATCCCCATCATTTGTTTCAAAAGAACTCACCCTCACATCGTTGGAGGATAAAAGGGACGTGGAGGCACTTTTGTCGTTCAAGAGGGAAATCGCATTCGATCCATTAGGATCACTATCAGACTGGAATACTAAGAATTCGGTGAAGGTATGCTCTTGAGAGGGTGTTTCTTGCCATGACAACACTAATAGAGTGATTTCCCTATTACTTCCTTGACGATATTTCGAGGGTACTCTTTCATCAACTCTAGGAAACCTTTAATTATTGTGTACATTGGATATTTCATATAATTATTTGAGAGGAAGAATTCTACCTAAGTTTTGGAAGCTCAAAGCATTGGAAATGCTTAATATCGGCAACAATCATCTTAACAATACCATTTTACCATCAATTGGTAGCCTCTCCTTACTGCAAACTTTGGATCTCTCAGATAATAAGTTGATAGGGACTATACCAACAGAACTGGGTCATCTAGTCAAGTTCCAATATCTCGATTTACACTATAATTTTCTCACTGTAAGTATCCAAAATTCTTTGAGAAATTGCACATCCCTGTAAGGATTGGCCATTTCCTAGAACAGGTTGATTGGTCACATCCCTCCAGCTCTGGGAAATTGTACTTAGCTAATGTCTCTTTTTTTTATTCCAACTTCTTGAGTGGAAGAATTCCGGTGGAATTTCGCTTACTGCAAAATCTAGAGCACCTATCTTTAGATTACAACTATTTGATTGGAAGAATCCCAGTGGAATTCAGATTGCCAAAACTTAGAATTTTTTCTCTAAGTTCCAACAACTTGAGTGGAATAATTCTAGTGGAATTGGGCTCACTGCACAACTTACAACACTTGTACCTAGATTTCAACAATTTGGCTAGAGGAATTCTAGTGGAATTGTGCTCACTGCACAATTTACAACACCTGAATCTAGATTCCAACAACTTGAGTGGAAGAATTCTTGTGGATTTGGGCTCTCTGTAAAATTTATAGACACTCGATCTATCCTACAACAACATGAGTGGAAGAATTTCCATGGAATTGGGCATGCTACAGAACTTAATAGAGCTCGAATTATCATCCAACAACTTGAGTGGAAGGATTCCCGCATATCTAGGGAATTGGATAATGATGTCAGATTTGTTTTTGTTCGACAACAAGCTTAGTGGAAAAATTCCTGAGGATATTGGAAATGTGTATATTTATCAACATTAGATTTATCCAAAAACTTGTTCAATGGAAAGATTCCCGCATCTTTACAGAACTGTACATGTTTAGAGTGCTTCAAGGAGTCCAAGAACAAACTTACTTGACCCTTAGACATAGTTTTTCCAATTTTCTTACAGGTTTTCTCTGCTCATTCCAATAGTTTTTCTGGGAATCTTTCATCATCTTTGGTCAATTGCACCAAACTTCTAGCACTAAATTTAAGGAAAAATAAATTAATAGGCAAGCTTCCTAAACATTATGCATCTTTTCAATCATTACGAGTTTTAAGTGTGGGTTTGTTGATGGTGCTAGACCCACCAACATGTCAGGGGATCTCCCCAGTAAGAAGTCCCAACTAGACCTCAGACCTTTTGGAGTAGGAGTCCCAAGCAATGGGTAGTAAAGCTATGCCTTGACTGCGATAGAACGCAAAGGTAACTGTGATATATTTGTCAGATGCAAGTGTATGACCTTGTCCTGAGTCAAGAGAGGTGCATGGGGAGGTTCTAACACACGAAGGGGTAAAAGAAGTGTATCCCTTAGAAGCCTGTAATAGTACGCTGCCTGAAAGGAACACATGATCGGAATGACATGACAAGCTAGAAATCAAAATAGTCGACAATACAAAGTGATGGGTTAAACCAACAAAATGATTTCCTCAAGATTCATACAATCGTATACGAAATAGTTCATACACAAATGTGTAAGATAAACAACATACATTGCTAAAGTAACCAAAATAATCAAACTACAATAAAAACATATGCATGAAGATGTGCTAGCTCTATTATATTATATAAAGGGAAAGCTCCATGATCCAGGAGGATCTTGTTAGATCATTGCACAAGTGTTCAAGTGTTGTCGTCAGTGTTCAGTGTCGTTGTCAATTCAGTTCAGCTTCGACAGTTTGATAGTGTTGGTTATGGATCAGGTTGTTCAGGTAATGTTTATGGTTTTCATGGCGTTCAGTTGATATGGGTTTTGTACATGGCTGTCGACTTGTGTTCATCGACAGTTTCGCCAGGATTGGTCAAAGACATGTGTCTTATCGTTCGCCTCGCAGGATTTGGTGTCAAAATAGGTGTCATCCATTGCAGAGGTTTGATATTTCTTTAGGGTTGTTGTCGCAAAGGTATCTAGTGTCGAAGATGTATATGGTTTTATGTCACATTGTTGACAAGTTCGTCATCATGCGACAAATGTTGCTAATGTCACTTGGCGACGATTGATTGTAAATGGGTGATAAACTTTAGGTATTAAAACCCTAATCTACATCTGTAAAACCTAATACTATCAAACCTATCTCCTTAAGTCATAAACCTTAGTGCATTAAAAATGTATTAAAAACATTATAAAACCTAATACTAAAGACCTAAACCTATGATCTACCCATCACATTCAAAATGGTTATCCAAACTATGTTAATACATAAACCTATGTGCTAAAACAACTCTTGGCCATATGTTTAAAACATTGCAATATCAATACATAGTTCCTAACCGTATGCTTAGACCATAGCAGAACCATGGTGTATGTGACTAGAGACAAGGCTAACCATAATGGGTTCGGAACCGTAGTCATAAGCTGTTAGTTCTAAACCGCGACAAGGTAGCATGACATGTGAATAGAGATCACCACAATAGTAATGTAACCACAGTAGAGACTGTGGCCCTTCATGTGAACAAATGGAAAGTAAAATGTCGGTAGAGTTCAGGCTACCTGCTATCGGAAACTGTGTTGGCGTTGTCGCATGTGAACGTTGCTCCCAGGAACCGTTGATCGTAACCATCAGGATAGCCGCCAGATGTTAGATCGTGGTTAGACCACCCCATTCACATGTAGGCAGTCAACCTCCTCCACCCAGTTAGTAAGCCGCTAGTGGTCCTGTGTCTATCATATGGTTATTTGTGGGTTTTATTAACAGTTTTGTAAAACAACTAGTGCGACCACCATGCCAACTTAGCCTATGTGGCATTAAACAACTATATAGAACTCCTAAACCTATCCAGATCCAACCAAATGCATCTGCAAATCAGTCCAAGGTGGTTTCATGTACCTGCAGGCCTTTAAAAGGTGAAATTTCCTTCATTAAGCAGAGGAGAGTAGTTTTGGTTTTTTGTATGCAAATTCTGGAGGTCATAGGCAGTTTTGTTTTCAGTGTTATGGGAGCATCTGAAGTCGGAATTGGGAATCGTGACAGGCGTTGGAAATCTAGTTCAGAGGGCTATCTGATGAAAGTATTCAGAAGTGCCTGTGTACACATTCAAATTGATCAAACCTCTGTGTAATCAACTCCTTCTTTTCATTCCTAATAAAAACGGTCGCCCATCTTGAAAGCGGACCTAGAGACGTAGGCCATCAGGGATGAAATCCATCATCAATCTCGTTGTCTGGTATCGCTGTGTTTTTACTATTTTCACTTATGTTATGCATCCTAATTGTGTTTAATTAGCTTTCGTAAAGTCTTCTTTTCAAGCAGTCTTCCTCGATTTCCATGCTTTGAGCTAACATTCAATTCATTAATGGTTAATCAATTCTACATCAGTTTAAGTCTATGATCATTTTAGATCACTCAATCCATACATACAAACATGATAGCCATTAGCCCCAATAGTGGAATGTTACAGTCAACACCACTTGCTCCTCCAAAGAGATGTACTCACTCTGCAATGTGGAGAAGCCAAGGCTCGTTAGAGTACTCTCCAAGCCATCTCTAAGAAATGCCTAGCAAAAGCTTAGCTTTAAAAAGCCCCTTGTATGATTTATGAGGTTCTATTTATAACAAAGGGTGGGGTGACCCTTGACATTCCCCTTTGTGACTCTTGGACTACCTTTGTGACTCTTCAACTTCATTACATAACTCTTTACATTACATATGATTGTTTGCATTCCACTAATGACACTTGGAACTTCACTTTACATCATGTTTACAATAATAATACATTTCCCACATATACCCATTTGGGATAGGAATAGGCTTGATTCAGCCAGAAAAGATGACACTAAGACTCAGACGGTTGTAGAAAGACTAGCTCATCAACATCCTCTTTGTGATCCTCAGTGACAAACTGATGCCATGCTTGATAGTGCGCAATGGTGTCTGCATACTATTTGATGATGTCTTCGTGGAAACGAACTCTTTCTTCCATTGCTTCTGGGTATACTAATTTGGAACCTCTGTCCAACGCATCTTGTAACATGCACATCTTAGCCTTGAGCAAGGACAGACCGACAATGTACATCCACATGTTATCTATGCTAACTTGCAACTCTATGCTGGTGGCCATGAGAATCAACTGATCAAAGTATGCATCGAGCTCTAGCCTGACTTGGTTCTTCTCTTTGGCCTCATTTAGTGTACTAATTGGCGGAGTGCCATACTTTCTCACCACAACATAAAAAATCCTAAAAAACCATGTGTACGAAGCCTCAACACTAGTGATGAGCGACAGGAGTTATCCATAGTTCCGGATCAGACTCTGGATGCGTGATTTGTCCAATGCTACCTGTGACTTCATCATCTTGTGCAAGTGAACTGAGGCTCCCTTAGACCTGATTATCCATGTCTATACATGATCAAAATCGGCATGTATATCTGTGAGTGTTCACGCTATCTTGGTTCAGCACTGCTAGTGACCATGTATATGGACAATTGCCTTGTGCATGATGATGAACCTGTCATACAGTCTTTGCATGATTGTCTCAAGAGCTGGTACTTCAGCAAGTATTGCTTTCATTATCTCTGCTTTGGTGGATCCTATTGATTGTTCCTCTCTCTACCTGGCTACTTGCAACTGCTTAGTCATGTGCTCATTTTCTGCTATAAGAACTTCACACCTGAGCTCATGGCTTCAACATAAGCCTTTTTAGCATCGACTAAGGTAGCTGGATGTCTTCGTACATCTAACACAATCACCTATTCTTCAAAGTGAACAGGTGATGCATGCTCATCTAGGGTGTGCATTCTACGTGCTTGTATAACTCTATGGTGTGACTTATCAAAGGCTATGTTGTACACATCTATTCCCGGATTATCCTCAAGGAGAATGGTATCCCCTTGTTCACTTGGGACTTGCTTTGCTACTGGAGCTGGTGCAGCTGGTGGAGTGACCTCGGTTTCTTTTTTCAGGAGGTCGGTGTCCTGATCCTATTTCAATTGCTCCATCTCCATGTCCATCTATTCTATTATTGGTTCATCCTGTGGAGCAAGTTCTTGTTCCTGCGGCTACATATCTTGTTCCTCATCTACTGCTGGTTCAGAGTCTTCAACCTATATCGGCACGGTTTGTGTTGTCTTTGCGCCTTGCATTTCCTCCCGTTCCTGTTCCTGTTCCTATTCATGCTATGCTTCCTTATCTCTTTTGCGCAACTCATGTTCTTCTTTGAGCTTCTCCTCTACTTCATGAAACTTTCTCTCTGCTTCTTCCAGTCTTTGCTTCTCCCTCTTTCTTTGCACTACTCTTCTGTCATGTTGTCGCCTCTTTGCATCTATCTCCAAAGCTACTCTTTCTACAAGTCGGTCTTCCTTAAACTTGTAACTTTACTCTGTCTCCGTGCTTTCGACAATCTTCATCTTTCCTTTGTCTTGCATCAGTTTTTTGCTTGTTGTTACTGTTGTTGTTTCTCCTTGTGGTGCTACTGCCTTAAGTGATACTAGCCACTCTACTACCATGCTAACTGGTTCATTGAGCCTAGAGGTGTTATAACAATATCTCCATGGGTCTTCCTCTGGCCAATGACATGCCCCATGGATCCAAGAATAGTACACTCTCGTATAGTGGTTCCTGCATAAGCTAAGTGGATTGTATGAATTGAAAATCTTGGTGTCGAACTTAAACTTCTTGAAGTCCTCGACCTTAGCATCCACTTCTTTAAAACTCTAGATCATGTACAACCTGATTCATAAAGGAAGCATATGCCATGGTGCCTTCTTCTTCCTGCATAATCAAGCTGATAACCCTGTTGAGATGTGGTATATAACCTCCTGCATGACCAACTTGTCCATGGAAAACCTTGACAACACATGCAAAGCCTTATCCATGTTTTACATCCTGATGAAGGTACCATCATGTGAGGCATAACAATCTGCAATGTTTTGAAACACCTCCATTGCTGCCTAGGACATGTAAGGCATATCTTGTTCAAAGATCATCATGTACAGAGGGGCAATGAAGTGGTCAAACAATCTAGTCATGACTCCTTGGTAGATGTAGTCTAAGAGAAACTTGCAATATACATTCACAAGATTCTCTGAAGTTGTCCATGCCCAACCCATGCCACGAAACACTTTACTAGCATATATCACATTGAGGAGGTACATAGACATGAATAATCTTGCTTGTTGATCCTTGGGAAGACTCTGGGCAGTGGATACATGCACTTTCAACTAGAGAGCCAACATGTCGAACTAATTTAAATGTTTGCCTTCATTTACCAGCTGATCCAACATAGTAACCCAATTCCTCGGTAAGGTCTCCGTACTCCCTTGGCCATACATGCAGCATGTAAAGATGACCAAGAATTGGTATGCCTTCCTGAGTGTCTTCGTCTTGTATATCTGGTTGGGTGTCGTCCTCAACTTTGATGGCTCCCTTACCCAACGCTTCAAGATGTCTCTTGTGTTCACGCCGCTATTGGGAGTGTAGAATGGTGCATCCATCCTATTCATCGGCTATGGAAAATGGTACATCTGTTGATAATCTTCTGTCCTGAAGGAAGCAAGCTCTATTCCACTGACACTCCTCAGTATCATCATCTTAGGATCAATGTGTTAGGTCCCTATACTACTAGTGTAACCCATTATTATTATTAGTGAAACCCCCTTATTATATTGTTGTGCCCATGTAGTCCCCATATTGTTATTATTGTGCCCCATAGAAGCCATTATTGTTATTGTTGTGCCCTTACATTATTATTATAATGTCGACTCTGATTATATTATGACCCCTTAGACTCCTATATATAGAAAGGAGGTCTTGCATTTGTATCATCCAAGAAGTGTTCATTTGTGTAATTTAAAGGAGGTTTTCGCCTCGAAGAGGCTAATTTTTAAGTCTTTGAACTATCTTTTCTATCTTTTTGTGAGGTAGTTTCATAACATTTGGTATCAGAGATTTGGATTCTAGGGTTTCGCTGCTCCAAACAGGTTATCGTAGAAGTTTCACTATAACATTTTCTCTATGAAGTTTCAGAAGCTAAAAAAAAAAACCCATTTGAGCTGAAATCATTTTGAATCTCGGGTACGGATTTTAGATCTTGTATCACTATATTGTTATAGATATGATCTAAGGAATTTAGGGTTTTTGCAATCTCTAGAATTCCATCTCAAACAGATCATCGTGGAATTTTCACTATAATTTTGTTTCTACGAAGGTTCTGACTCTGAAATTAAAACCCATTTAATCCAAAATCTTGATGAAGCTTTGGCCCCAATTTCAGATCTTTTTTTCAATATTTTCAGAGATATGGTCCAAGACATTTAGGGTTTTTGCAGACCCCCAAATTACATCCCAAACAAGAGACTTGGGGAAAATTGTCATAACTTTCTCTCTGAGCATCATATTGAAATTTCATAAAAATTTACAGAAATAGGATAGCCTGTAGTGTTCTACATATCGATTTTAGGTCCTAAGGTCGAAACAGTGAGACATGTCAGGTTCTACAAGTTTGCTCTACTGACTAGTCTATAGTAAGGTCAGCGTAGGAGATTTGGCATAAATATTTCTTAAAGAATCCAATATTGATCAGATTGATGGGGTTAGAAGGAAGACTTAGAGGATTACCACAGGCCGAAATTGTGGAACTTGAAGATTTGAAACTACATAGTTACCATCGTTTAAATATGGAGCTCCCAAAAGGAAGAAAAATAATGACTCGAATCAAGAAAATAGAAACACCTAGTAAGCAATATTGGATGGATGATTTCAAGAGTGTGATCGAAGCTAAGATAAATATCTTTATATGTGTCATGGAAGCTAATATCAATGGTATGGAAGAAGATTTGAAGAAATTCATGGAAGATTTGAAGAAAGACATGGAAGGTTTGAAGGAATGTGAGACAAAGCTACCACAAGAAAGGCCTCCTAATGACGAAAAGGTAGTAGAGGAAACTCATGATGAGAAAAAAATAAATGTAGATCATGATTTCATTGAATCTAACATTGGATTGAAGACCCTCCATATTCCAAAGATCGATATGAGGAATTTCGATGGAAAGGATCCCACAACATGGATACTATAGATGGAGAAATATTTTGATCTACATGATGTGAAATTGTTACAAAAGGTATGCATTAGATCTTTATATTTAGAACCGAAACAATTTTTATGGTATAAGGTATTTTTTCTCGAAAACCACTTGTCACCTGGTCAATTTTCACAAAGGAAATGATAGAACATTATGAGGATACAAAGAGTAACACCTTCTTTAGCCAATTGATAAATCTCAAACAAATGGGTTCAATGGCAGAGCACTTTGAGGACTTCCAAAAATTGAATATAAGGGTAAATTATATTCTAGAGAAGCAGAGGATTGATGTCTTCATATGGACTTTAAAGGATACCATTCAACATAAGGTTCGTCTTTGGGAACCTGATTCATTGGAGAAGGCATTCGGGTTGGAAAGACAAATTATGGCAACAAGATATCCTACTACTCACAATTATAAAGATGGAAGTGTTGTTTCTCCTAGCCTTCCACAACCTACAAGGTTGACATCACAAAAATTGGAAGAAAAAGGAAAAAATGACCTTTGTTACAGTTGTGATAGAAAACACACTAGAGGTCATAAGTGTGCTGAGAAGAAATTATTTACATTGATTGTGAAGAGGAGGAAGAAAAGGATCAAGAAACGTCAAAAGAAGAGGATATACACCAAGAACCAACCCTAGAGAAAGTAGAAATGAATCCGACCATATCTTGTAATGCTTTGGCAGGAATGACCACTCCTCAAACTCTCAAGATAGAAGGACATATCAAGAAGAAAAAGGATAACCTCACTTTCACAAAGAATCGAATGAAACAACAGGCAGATCAACCAGGGAAAATTTTAAGGATGGAAAACTATCTTGAAGTTTAAAAACATTGGCGAATCTCACTAGTCCATAATTTCCAAACTATAAAATATTTATTGATGTATTTGTAAAATTATTCAAATTTATAATGATTTTATATATACTCTCTATATAATGTTGGCAATTTTTAAGGTAAAATAATTTTATATTGTGAAACTTGGCGAATCATTTTTATAAAAAATGGAAATTAGCGAATCTTTTTTTTTGGAAAAATCATGGAAAATTAGCCCACTTGCGAATATTAGCCCCTTAAATTTTCCATGAGATCAACATCCCAGCAAAAGAAGTTTTGATATAGGTGACTGGGTATTTTTACGACTACAACCATACAAACAAATTTCCCTCAAGCAAGCTAAGAAGGATAATAAATTATCACCAAAGTAATATGGTCCTTACAAGGTGTTGCAAAAGATTGGTACTATGGCATACAAATTGGAGCTTCATGCGTCTTCCCAAGTGCCCCCAGTTTTCCATGTTTCATGCTTAAAGAAGGTTATAGGGGACAAGCTTCTAGTTCAAACAGTATTGTCGGAACTTGATGAGGAAGGAAAAATCATATTGGAACCTGAAGCAGTCACGGAAAAAATAACCCGACAACTACAAAATCGATCAATTTCAGAGTATCTCATCAAGTGGAAGAACTTACCTGCTAATATTCCACATGGGAGGACGAGAATTTTATACAGAAGCATCCAAAACTACTCAAGTGTTGAGGACAACAATTTTTGAAGGAGAGGGGCATGTTAGTGTTTAGTCAATTTAGTGTGTCCTAAATTGCTACATAAGTTACCAATCCGGGAGTCGTAAACTAATGAAGTGTAGTGCACTGTATGTGCTAGACAACCCTTTTCTTACCTCACTGTTTTCAGTTTTATCTTGTTTTGGGGTTTTGTTCTTGTTGGTCTCCTAAAGTGTTTAACGCAAATGGAAATCCTAGTCTAAAGTTTTAAGACTACTTTTAAAGATCAAGTGTAGATGTAGAATTGAAGACAAGGTTTATGCTTCTTATAGTAATTTCCAAACTTAGAACTTTAAAGATCTCAAAACATGATGTCTACAAAATCAGAACTTTGGAACAAGAGTGTAAACATGCAGCTACATAAATCAAGTAAAATGAAGTACTGAAAATGAGGTTACCATTTCTGCTATCCATCCTAATTTCAGAATTGAAATCTAATAAATTGTTGCACTCAAAACTAAAAAAGTAAAGAAACTGGAAACTAGTCAATGATTTCACCCATAATCACAATATTTCATCAATTAACTTCTAAAACAGGGTTAAGCTAAAGACTCCGGAAATATCATCATATGGCATGAAAGAATGACATTTAAATTATCTAATTTGCACTCTAATGAAAGCAAAGTCAATTAGTCCATCTATAATCACACTATTTCGTCAATTAACTTCTAAAATGGGGTTAAGCTAAAGACTCCAGAAATATCATCATATAGCATGAAATAATTGACATCTAAACTATCTACTTGCAAACTAATGAAAGTAAAATCAATTACTTCACCTATAATCACAATAGCTCGCCAATTAACTTCTAAAACGGGGTTAAGCTAAAGGCTTTGGAGATATCATCATATAGCATGAAGAACTAATATCTAAACTATCTTAAGCAGTAAGCAAATCTCACTAAATAAAAGCATAACAACTAGAATTGAAAACTAAAGTTCAGCAAAGGAAGCAAGCCTCAGATCAGCACTTGATGCAAAAACTTCATTAAAAAGCTCGAGCATAACCAAACTAAAAGACCTATTTTGAAGTTCACTGATCAATGTTAGTAGAAAATGTAATAGGCTGCAAACACATGTACAGGATTAGAATGATTAAAATCATAAGCAAAACATGAGAAATTTACAACTCAAATAAGAGAAAATATACATGAAAAACTATACAAAACAAAAGAAGAACCTCAGCCACGCAGGGGCCCTCTACACAGTTTTGGACTAACATGCTGTCACTTCAAACCATGCTTAAACAACCATGTGAAAAGTAGAGTTTTGTATTATGAAACAGAGGAATATGTCTCTCGGTTACACAACAACAAAGTAACGCTAAAACAACAGTATCAATAACTAACTATCTGCGTTGCAAACACTTATATTTATAGAGGAAAATAGATAACTATATTTTAGAGGAAATTCTTCAACAATGGACACGTGAATAGGTCAAAATCCAAAGATTCAACCTCTCAGTTGCCATGAGCAGTAAATCTACGCAAGGTGGATGTTGGATTGCATTATGGAGATGGCATGCAGGTGGCAAAAATGGATCCACGAGTTCAGAAATGGCTTCAGGATTCTTTTACGTGCAGGAGCAGAGTCCTAGTTGATGTAGGACTCTCTGTTGACCACCCTTTGACCGGTACCTTTCTTCATGAATTCCGCTAAGAAAATAGGACCTCATCCATGTGTGGATCATTCTTGAGCTGCCCATGTGTCTCATTCCTCCTACCGACACTTGTAACCTACAGAACAATGAAAATTATTGCGAAATTGCGAGTTAGCTGTGGAAAGTGGCTACATTTCGTAGCTTATAAACAGAACCTAGATCAAATAGCACACACAATGATATAATTTGAAAATCACTTAAATACACTCCTGAAATCAACATGTAACAACTATTGATAGCTTATGAGGCACTAATATGGGAAAATAGAAGAGAAAAGTTTAAGAAAATGTGTGGAAGAGAGGTAGTTTTGGGGTTCAACAGTTAGGTCGCTATACTACTAGTGTAACCCCTTTTTGTTATTAGTGCAACCCCATTATTATATTGTTATGCCCATGTATTCCCCATATTGTTATTATTGTGCCCCATAGAAGCTATTATTGTTATTGTTGTGCCCTTACATTATTATTTTTATGTCGGCTCTGATTATATTATGACCCCTTAGACTCCTATATATGGAAAGGAGGCCTTGTCATTTGTATCATCCAATAATTGTTCATTTGTGTAATGTAAAGGAGGTTGCCCCCTTGAAGAGCCTGATTTTTAAGTCATTCATTTATCTTTTATATATTTTTGTGAGTTAGTTTCATAACACATTGTGTGAGACAATCCAGTGGATCACGTTTATGCACGGGGAGGTGGGATACTTGCATGCAACCTTGTATAATCCTGACTTATGAATATTGACCTAGACTTGTCAGTCCTCTAGATTCTCCTCAAATCTACCTACAAAAATAGTGTTGATGTCTTGTCATGTGATCTTGATGTCTTTCTCAATGAACATGTGTGTGTCCATGTACACGGGTAAGCTCATAGATCCCTACTCAACCACATCTCCAGTACTGCTTTCACTTGTGTCTTTTGATCCAACTCTCTTGAAGGCTATGATACTTGTGCTGCTGAGAAGCTGCTCAAAAACCTATCATATTTGGAGATAGAGAAGATAGTCATAGAAAGACAATGTCAGCTAAAAACATAAAGCAACTCGAGAACCAATCGAGCAACAAACTAGTGACTGCTAGGCAAGATTGTGCAGCATTGACTCAGGGATGCTGGGAGACTGTCAGTTGGAACTGCGCATTGTGTAGTCTCAATTGCCAGTGAGGTTCACTCCTGACTGGAACTGCATAATGCGTAGTCTAGTGAGACTACTTGTTGACTGAACTACGTAATGTGCAGATCTGTCAGGATGGGTAGTTGGCTAGAATTGTGCATTGCGCAGTTCCAGTGGGTAGGACTGGGGCACTGCATCCTAAGATTGGGTAGAAAAAAGTTGTGAGCCAGTGTGGATAACCTCTATACAATTATTGGAGGAAAGACATAGCCTTGACTGCTAGGAATGCGTAGAGCAGGCTGGGAAAAACAAGATCTAGTCCAAGATTGCCCAAATATGCCCAATGATATCGTGAAAATGCGAAGGACTGAATGTGTGTGCAAAGCTAGTGTGGAACTGAGTGAGTAGATAGGCATGCAATTCAAGAAAGTACAAAAATCAATGAAATGGAAAAACCATTAAGCTCATGGAAAGAGTTTCGACAACGACAACTATCAATGAAAAAACAGTGTTATGCATGTGACACTAAGGAAAGGTAACGCAAAACTCGAAACAACACTTCTACAAGTTAAAACGATACCTCATCCATGAAGGGCTTGATGTTGTAGGGAAGGTGACATTGCTCGCTGATATGGAGATCCCATCCTTGGTGAAGCCACCCGATGGTTTATGGTTGCAGATGTGATGTAGTTAGTAGGCCCAACTACTTCACAACCTTTGTTGAAATGAGGTTCTTTTGGCTCCTGCTATAGAAAATGAACTGCAGCGGCAAACCCTTCACCCACATTTGTGAGTGGAGGAGGTGTTCCCCCTCCTCTGAATCTTTAGGCTCATTATTTTGGATCTTAGTGGTGTCCATGGTGGCACTAGGCTCCGCATCAATGATCTGCTTCCCTTTGTCATCCCCCTTATCAGGTTTTGACTCAGAGGCAGAACATGCATCTGATTCGAAAGCCTTCATCTCAACCACCAGTGACTGCTTGGTCCGACACTCACTTTTCTTGTTAGTGGATCTCTTATGGAACTCACACCATTTTCCTTTGTCCTTCTTTATCTTTGTGGTGTTGTTCTTTGCTTTCTACTTTGATGGGTTGTCCTGGGTCACCCTGCCTTGGCTTTGTCCTTTTCTCTGTGGTTTTGGGGCACCTTTTCCTCACTTCTGATTCACATATCCAAAGTCTCGCTTATTTTGTTTAAATTTCTGCTCAATCCTGACATCATATTTGTATGTTGTGCCGAGCGAGGAGATGTTCAGGAACTCCATCTTGTCTTGGATGTACTTTTGTAGATAGCTGCGGTACTTGAGTACCAAATGTTGCTCAAAATTCTTGATACCCAACTTCATGTGAAGTGTATGGAAAACATTTGTAAACTCTAACACATGTTGCTCCCTTCCCTCCCATAGCATGGTCCATTTTATGTATTTATCTTCATGACTCCCAACAGGGTAATATTGTTCCTTGATGGCATCTCGGAAAGAATTCCAGGTGGGTAGAGGCTAAAAATAGTGAGCATTCTTCTCTTTTCCTTTTTATCACAGTAGGTTTCCCACCAGTCCTTGATGTGTGGGGCAGCTTTGAGAAGTGAAAAAGTAATATTTTCTTGATTGGAAAAGTCATGAACTGAAAAATATCCTTCCAACAGATTTAACCATTTATCTACAGTGTTTGCATCTATCTGACCCTCAAATATGGGAATATCAAAATTAACTTGTACCTTAAAATGAGTGGCACCTCTAGAGTGGTTGTTGGACGAAGATGTGTCGCATGTGGGTAGTCGTTGAATGATTTGGGAAAAGTTATCCATCATCGCATTCCTTTGTCGCTCAAGGGTTTCCTCGAGAAGAATTTTGAAAGGATCTCCTACCCCATCGTTTTTCTTTTCTTCTGCCATGGGAGGTCATTAGGTTTTGCAAGGATAGTCTTGCAAAGGTTCAACCAGATCGAGCCCTAACTCCTTATACCCTGACCTCGTTGGGGACATGCAAAGAAAAACAGAGGAAGAGCAGACCGCTCTGATACCACTGATCCATACTTATGTAGGAATGCAACAAAACACAAAATTACCCATATACAAAGAGATGCAAAAGAAATAAAACTTCATTTCATTAATATCAAAGAAT